>CM028899.1:22972500-23116856 GCA_016801885.1 Toxotes chatareus
TCCCAGAATGCAGGTTTGCTTATGGTTCCCAAAATCTCTAAAAGTAGAATGGGAGGCCGAGCCTTTAGCTATCAGGCCCCTCTCCTATGGAACCAGCTGCCAGTTTGGGTTCGGGAAGCAGACACCCTCTCTAATTTTAAAACTAAGCTTAAAACCTTCTTGTTTGACAAAGCTTATAATTAGTTGTAGGCACAGTCCTAGTTATTTATTAAACTTATAGTTAGTCACAATTATCTCTATAGACACTGTTACAGTTAAGGATATAGCCCTTAGTAGGGCTGGCTCAGGCAACTGAATCATCCCCTAGTTATGCTGCTATAGGCCTAGGCTGCTGGGGGACATCCCATGATCTACTGCGCACTTCTTCTTCTCTCTCTTCCTCTCCTCAGTCCCACTCTCAAATTTTTTAGCCTTTATTACATGTCATTAACTCTGTGTCCTCTCTGTCCCGTAGTCCTGTGTTTGTTTCTCTCTGGTCTCTCTTTCTCTGTACCTTTCTGCAGGTGTCTCTGGCTTCGGAGCTGCATGTTCTGTGGTCCTGGCTCCACCCACCTGCTGCTGTTTATTTTTTACAATGATCCATTTCTAACATGTTTAATGTTCCATTCTGCTACAGATAAATATTAGATTAATATTCTTTGCAGACTGTAATGTAAATAATTACCAGTCATGACAGCTTTTTGCCTCTGTGCTCTGTTTCCTATCATAACTGTAATCTGCTGAGCACACATTATCCAATAACTGTTCACTAACTGTAATGTAAATGCTGACCCACTAACATTGTCCATTGTCTGTATTATGCTGCATGTCCTTCTCCCCCTCTCCTCCATTCCTAGCTGTCCTATCTTCCTCCTTTTCCTCCTTTCACCCAGCCTGGCCATCGGCAGGAGGGTCCCCCATCTGAGCCAGGTTCTGCTCAAGGTGTTAAAGGGGAGTTTTTCCTTGCCACTGTCGCCTTAAGTGCTTGCTCTGGGGTCAGGCTCTGGGTCTCTGTAAAGCGCTTTGAGACAATTTTGATTGTGGAAGGCGCTATATAAATAAAATTGAATTGAATTTGAATTGAATTGAATTAAACAGATACCATAAAGACTAGAAAAGCTGTGCTGGTTAAAACATTACCGCCCCGTCATAACCTAGAATCCCTCAACAATTTATTGATGGCGTCTAGGTCCAGACCCGGACCGCGGTCCGCCTGTTAGTGACCTCTGGTTTAAATAGATAGTATTCAGAATACTATTGTAGAAATCAATGGATTATATTGTTGAAATCAATGTAAATGTAAATAAAAAACTAGCTATTTGCCTGATCAGTCGGTCAGAATGGAGTCGTTACGAGGAGCACCAGGAGCGAGAGCTTGAGCCGCAGCTGGCAAAACAGAGCCGGGACAGGAATGCGTTGGCCAAGACAGAAACATGTATACAACGTTACATGTATTTCGTTACTCTGCAACACTGCTAACTGGTCTACCTATAAATGTTGGGATCTTTGTCTGTCCATCTGTCTGGATTTTAAATTTTCATCCGATCGACCTCAAATTTAGGGAGAAGTAATCCCGTGGACCCAACTGAGTGCAGCGTTGAGAAGTTTTTTGAGCAGTTGAAAATGAACAGACAGAAATTCTTCCATTTATTGCAAACTGCACTTGCTGTTGTAATTTTTTAACCATATTTTGAACTGAGACAACCCTTTGATGATCTAACTGATTACGCCATCAAAGGGCACACTCCAGTTTGATGGGCACTGCTCTTGTCTAAATATAGTAGTCTAAGTATGTAATCAAAACACAACCATAAAAAAGTTCCAGATGTTTCACGATTGCAGAATATGGAGTAAATGCTACAACTTTGCTCTGAGTGTAACGCAGTCTGTTACTACCTTACTGTGTGGTTGCCACATGTTCATAATTAGGGCGAGTAGCCACTAGGTGGTAGTGTTGCTTCATCCTCTAATTTTTAAAATGTCAGAGGGGCTGAATGTATCCAGGTGTTGCTTTCCAGTACAGCCCTCATCTGCAGGATGTCAGAAAAAACAGCAGAATGGCACAGCAGCTTTTTTCACAAGTTTTTCATTCCACTGAAGACCTTCTAATCCTTTAATAATAGCAAAACCACGAAGATCACCAAAAGTGGATTTAAGAGGTTCTTATTCCACAGCATGTAACCAACCATGTGAGGGCCTGTGGCTTGTGGTATGGACACTTGGGGCCGTTGTACACTGCTGTATCTGAGGCCCTCAAAAACCTCCTGTCATTACTACTAGGGGTGTCAAATTATAGCGTTAATTGTGATTAATTACAGTCGCGTTATGTTGTTTAATCACAATCTAATTTTTAATCTCTAACTTTACCATTTCATTGTGCGAGTTGCCTTTTTTATACAATCCGTTTTTATGTGTTGTGCTTCTTGTGATTGAGTTGTTGGGGGTGGGACACAATGGTCACTCACACCCTGAAGTGGACATTGATCGGCTGTCATTGTGTTTGGAAGGCAAGGTAGAAGCGGTGATTACAGAGAGGAGACGTCAAAATGGAGGAGCTTGTGAGAGTTGTTGGCCCAATGAACGGGAAATTTACATTTCAAAAACGCCCCAACGGCACCATTAATAAAGGTAAAGTGATGTGCCTTCTGTGTAAGAAGGAGTTTGCTTACCATCGAAGCAGCTCAAGTTTAGCCTACCACATCAATGCAAAGTACCCAGTCGCGAGTGCAGCCACAGCTAAGGTTATCAGCGAAGACGTTAGCAATTTAGCGAGCCATAGCAAAGCTCTTCGTCAAACTTAACCTCGAGGAGAATACCCCGCATATAAGCAAGTCTGCAAATGACAGGCTAACAAATGTTCTTGCCAAGTGGATAGCAATGAACTACAGGCCGATAAAAACATAGAGGAAGACGAGGGTTAACAGAGGTGTTGCAAACTGCATCCAATGACCCATCATACAAGCCACCGTGCAGGACTACAGTGATGACCCAAATCAGCAAGATGTACGACGCCGAAAAGAAAAATAAACTTTTTGGTGGAGGATTCGCCCAACTGTGTTGCTATAACCGGAGATCATTGGACCTCAGCTGGCAACCACAGTTATTTGGGGGTGATCGGACACTTTATTGATGGTGAGTGGAACCTCAACTCATTTGCACTGACCGTCATGAAAACAGAAACCAGGCATTTTGCTGATAAATGTGCCGAACAGTTCCTCAAGGTGGCAAATGACTGGGGAATTGAAAACAAGATATCCACCATCGGTACAGACAGCACAGCAAACATGCTGGCTGCTGTGAGAGCGCTTCCATACGAGTACATCGCCTGCAATGCTCACATTCTCCAGAGGAACATCACGGTCTGCCTTGATAGCACTGGGTTTGCTGGTGTACTGGCAAAGTGCCGCAAGATTGTTGGCCATTTCAGACAAAGCCCTGCAAGTACCACAGAACTTAACCAGCATCTTGCTCTGTAGTGCTGCCTGCTTTTCGCCATCTGGACAGTGTCATGGAAATTACTGATGATGATCCAGCCTATGTGGTGAAATTTAAGAATGCCTTCCAGAAGGACCTGGCAGCATGGCATGCTGATGCCAACGAGACATGGTTCAAGGTGGCCACAGCACTGGATCCACGTTTCAAGGATTTGAAATGTCTTTCAAGAGAAAAGAGGGAACAGGTAAAGACTATAAGGATAGGGTGGACTAATGAGTCCAATTTATTATCAAATCAAACTTTATTTATATGCAACACAAAGTGCTTTGCAAAATGAAATAAAACAAAGGCACTCATTCATTCATCCACCCGTCCATTTATCCATTCATTCATTCAGGTGTGGACCAGTCTGGAGAACATGCTCCAAGCAGCAGAGCCCAGAAGAGCAGCTACCCTCCAGTCCTCCACAGAGGATGATGGGCCAGCACTCTCCTGCTGGGGTCCGACTCTGACTGAGAAGATGGAGTCTGGAGAGCCGCAGCGCTACGGAGCAGAGCCCAGGATCAGTATTGATGACTGTCCCCTGCAGTGGTGGTATGCTCACTCAGGAGCCTATGAAAACTGTCAGTCCTAGCACGCAAGTACCTGGCCTCCCGGCAACCTCCGTACCCTGTGAGAGACTGTTTAGCCTTGCAGGCCAGATAGTGCAAAAGAAAAGGGCAGCCTTGCTTCCAGAAAATGTGACCAAGCTGGTCTGTCTCAGCGACTGGCTGAAGAAGGAAAAATAAGAGGCACAAGGTCAGCATAGCTGCTATGTCCTCTGTAGCCTACTAGAAGTGATTGCTTGATGTTATTTCAGGACTTTGTGATGAACTATGTTACTTTTGATGTGCTAACTTACAGCACTGTGGTTGATGGGTCTGTTTTATTTTTTATTATCTGAAGCAAAGAAAAAGCAACAAGTTTAGTGTTGTATTACCCAGAAAACTGTTGTTACTGTTTTTTTTTCCTAATTAATTAATTTCCTAATTATTTGGAGTTTGACAAAAGAACACAGCAGAATGTAAATGGATGCATCTGTTCAAGTGTGTTTAAAAACAATAAATGACTTTATATAAAAAGTCATTATATAAAAGTCATTTTTTTGCTCTATATCAATCTAGATCTGCCACAATAATGTAATAATGAATTTAAATGAAAAATACCTCAAGTTGAGGGCTTTTCTCAGCAATTCTTAGGTGAGATTAAAAAAGAGATTAATTAGATCAATTAATTACAGATCATAATTAATTAATCTCTTAATTTTTTTAATCTCTTGACAGCACTAATTACTACATGATCCTAATTCACCTTGAGTATCTGTCAGGGGTTCAGTAGCAGACAAAGGCCTCCTTCATTTTTGTTTGTTTTGTTCTTTTTTGCCACCTTTGATTAAAATCTTCCTGACAAGATATACTCTTCTCAGCATGTAAGTAGAGAAATGACCAGAACTAATTTCCACAACTATTTCAACATGTCTGCCTTAGTATCATCATTACTGTCTCCATCTGGACCCCCTTTTACTGACTTTACACTGAAATGTATTAAATATTTAATTTAATATGTCTGACTCTTTAATTGTGTTAAAACAAATGACCACAGATGCTGCTCTCAGTAATGTGAAGTTCATTCTGCAGGGGTCCAAACCTCCTGCATGTCTTCTTTCTCCTCGTAAATATTAGCTTTCACACCCCACGCCTCTCTCTGCCTGAGGTGACTGGAGTGACATTCCAGCTCCACAGGGAACATCAGGAATTTTCACCATGTCCTGTCAGTGCTGAACAAAGGTGGAGCCATCTAAGTGAGTCATCTAAGTGTTTGTATGAGAAAGAGAGTGTGTTTCAACCTAGCATATGCTCATTACAAAACATACTGCCACTATTGGTATTAACATATGTGGAAATAATCGAGTAAAATGATGTGGATGTTGTTAAATGTATAGTCTGAAAATACTGCTTATGTTTTTTTCTCACCTGTTACTAATGGCACGTTTTGTGCAAATTTCATACAATGTTTCACCTAACTTACAGAAAATGTTTTCTATTTGGTTGTTTAATGCTCCATATTTCCCACTGTATGCATACATGACAGAATGTAAGAATGAACCATTTAACTATAGAGTACCATTACAAAGTCTGAGACAAAATACATTAACATCTTCTATTCATAAAATATAAATGGTATGTTACAATGCTTTTAGTGTTTGTTTAATTTAATTCTATCAAGTTTTAAGGGATGTTATTTTGGAGTATACATGGGACTGAGCTTTGACACTCAATTTAAACCTGCAGCATAATTGCTAACGCAACAGTGGCATTAAAATCAGCTTTTAAAGCTGTTGTAGTCAACATGTTAGCAAACTGTCCTGTCTACAAATCCAGCAGGCACAGAGCAAAACCATCATTTATTTGGTGTGGTGTTTCTGATGACTTCAGAAATGTAAGTCCTGTATTCATTCTCCTTTTCGCTCTGTTTTGGTCTCTACCAACTAATGAGAAAATGATGAAATCTGGCTCTTTTTCAGCATAATGTTTAACAGCGAGTCACTAATTTGTCTGACTCTCTGGCTCAGTACAGCTGTTCACTGTAGTTTTTATAATGCATGACTCAAGCAGGAGGAAATAGTGCATTTGTTGGGGACTATTTTCGGTGGTGAATTGATCCACCTTTGGTGTTCTAGTGAGTATTTGGGGAAACAGGAAGGACAGAGCCGTTAGATGGACTCGTAGGTAGTCACACTGTGCTTCTTATGCTGTATTAGCTTATCCTTGGCCTCACACACACATTTTCACTATGGTCTCTTTTCCATTCAAAGGTCTCTCCACATGGACAGGAGCCATCTCTTAATAGGGGGAGAAGTGTGGCAGTGACTGACACCATCGGGTCAATAAGCATAGATGGAAGCTCCAGTCGGGACCCACTTCACCCCCACTGGTGTTTGTCTTACAGCTTGGGCTCTATGACTGATGTCGACGTCCAGCCCAACACCCACCGGCATATTAGCTCCTTTTCTCCACAGATCAAAAATCTTTAATAACTTCGTCATTTCAAACATGATCCCCTTCTTTAAGATGGGCTACCCTAAAATTAGAGTCGCAATTTCCTGTGTGAAGGCCTCCAAGTGCAAAGGGAAGCCACATAATGTTCAACACCAGCTACAGTTACTCAGACCAAATGACTTATACCTCTCTAAGCATTCCTCTGAATGGCGTGAACACCACTACACCACAGTGTGTAACTCTCAGTTCAAGTTCTTGGCTTCGGATTCCCTCCATACATTTAATTGTCATGCAAGTCACAAAATGAAGGTGAGAGCCGTTGAGTTTGCTGGTAGCTTGATTTCCAGTTGTCTTTGATCAGATCCCCTGCATGTTAGTGTCAACTCCTGACTTAGCTGTGCACAAACTAACGCCTCCGCACGTCACCTTAATATGTCTCAGATGGCAAACAGTTGTTTCTCATTTGACTTAAACAATCAGACTTCATTCTCTGTTCACATTTTCTAGCATAGGCTTGTTTTTCTATTCATTGAGACACGTACACTGACCCCTGACCACTGTCAAAGCTGGACAAACACAGGAAGCCACAGAAAAGATAATGTGTGTAAAACAGCAATGGCTCTGCACAAGCAGACAGACTCATTCTGTTCTGAAGAGGCTCTTTTCTACTCTTAGATCCTGAAGTAAGAGGTGACATTCAAGAACTGGAAAATTTGAGAAATTCAAAAGTTCTGTGAAAGTTCTAAATTCCATGCACCTTTTCAAGAATAAAGGAAAATGTGGAAGTTAGGATGGTGGAAGTCAGGAGTTATGGATGTGTTGTTGTTTCTGAAGCCTATTTTTGTATTTTTAACCTCTGCTCTCTCCTAATGTTGCTTTACTGCAGTGAACCAGACAACAAATAGATTCCTCTGGAAAGCAGTGGCGGTTCTACATGGAATTAATCATGACATTGTTGACCTCAGGTACGACTTGATCAACTTTAGCTTTGAAGCTTTGAAAAGCTCCTCTATTCCTCTGTACAGTGGACATTCATCTCAAGTTAATCCATGTTTTAATTTTCAGACCTTATCATGAGTGTGGATTTGGATATGGACAGTAGGGACAGGGTGTGGCTGAATTGTCTCCACCAATATTCTTACCCATATCTTACAGTCCTGAATTTATCCAGTTCTCTTAATAGTAATAGATTGAAGGCAGTACACTGAAAAATGTGGCCAAGACCCCAGAGGATTAACTCAATTAGTTTTGTATTTTCAAATCTCATAAAAGTTCCATTAACTCCCAGTTTTAAGGCCTCAGTGAAACTTCCAAAATGGGTTTCTCTGACAAACACCTCTGCTTTCCACTTTTGGGAAGGAAATTGGAAGCACAAGATTTGCAGTAATCTCCCGTTGCTCTCTGCAGGTTCATCTACCTCCAGAGCTGCAGAGCCTGGATCTGTGTTTGTAATCTATCTACTGCCCCAATGATCTTGCTCAATACCAATTTAAAAAAAGTTATTATTATACATATTTATGTAGAACCTGCATTGTGTTGATCTCTTTCCTATATCCTCCCCCTTCCTCTTGCTTGCCATCTACAGGGGAGAGAGGTGAGGCCCTGGGGCCTACTGTGTTTGATGTAATCCTCTGGAAATGAAAACATTATGGCCCTGCCATTGTCCAACAAGCGGAGGGAGAGTAGTCTGACATCACCATCATGGCCTCTCATTTATGTTATTTCTCTGTCTTTATCCTCCCTTCTCTCTCGTGCTCACCAGTACCTGCTGAAGGATGTTGGACACCTTCTCTGGTGCACTCGGGTGGCCTACTGACTGAGGCGAACTGTGTAGTCTGTTTCTGAAGGACAGTGCATTCACCAAATGAAAAAAACTGGAAACCTTATCTCATGATCATGGCCTCCATATCTCAGTCTCAGAGTGAAGGAAAAAGATCTCTCATAATTCCTTGTAATAATAATTCTGAGATGGTAAATCTAAGGTGTTATCAGTTATCATGGCAACATTTTACCAGAATAACCAATCAGATGACCAGATGATGTAATGCACCTCTGTACATGGAGTTCAAGTTCAAGAGTTCAACTTGAACTTGAAGTTCTAACATACAAGGAAACAAAATGCTGTTCCTCACAGACCACAGTGCAACATAAGACATACATAAAGGGCCTGTGCAAAGCAATAAACAGGTGTAAAGAACAAAATAATTAGTCTAAAACTAAAACATCACATAAGACATACGCATAATGGATAAGAGTCGCCAGGCTCACATTACCAGGAACAGCCTGGTTGGTATCTTATTCTGTACAGTGGCCCAGTAAGGCCCAGATGGTTGAAGTGAAGTCTGCAGTCATTACTGTCCATGTTGTGGACAAGGGGGGAGTTGTAGGTTTCAGCAGTGAGGATCACTTCTACATTCAAAAAGCTGCAGTTCCTCGGCTGCCGCGGGGGGCTGGCTCCAGAAGTGAGCAATTCTCCATTGACCCCCATGTTAAAATAGCCAACTTTACAGCCTAAAAAAACATATTTACAGCCTGGTACATTTTTTTGTTTTTGGTCTCTATTGATAGTTTCCACCTCCGTGAACACTGTTGGGGTGGGGGGGGGGGGGGGAGGGGTTTTGTACCACAACCGTTTTAGTGTTATTTCGGCTTAATAAATTAGGGCGTGGTTACGTTGAGTGACAGTCCATAGACAGGCACAGGCAGTTAGCTCTTTGCTAAAGCATCGGCTGGGCTAGGCGGCTACATCCAGAGGCCTCCCGCTACCTCCAGCGGTTGACAGGGGCTGCAGTGTCCGTGTTTGTTTGCCAATGTTCGGATAGGTTTTTGTGACAGTATGGCTTGTTGTAGTGTAGACTGTACTAACTTCAATTCAATTCAATTCAATTCAATTTTATTTATATAGCGCCTTCCACAATCAAAATTGTCTCAAAGAGCTTTACAGAGACCCAGAGCCTGACCCCAGAGCAAGCACTTAAGGCGACAGTGGCAAGGAAAACTCCCTTTTAACAGGAAGAAACCTTGAGCAGAACCTGGCTCAGATGGGGGACCCTCCTGCCGATGGCCGGGCTGGGTGAAAGGAGGAAAAGGAGGAAGATAGGACAGCTAGGAATGGAGGAGAGGGGGAGAAAGACATGCAGCATAATACAGACAATGTGGGTCAGTATTTACATTACAGTTAGTGGACAGTTATTGGATAACTGACCGTCAAAGGAGTCTGTGTTGCAGTTTTTTTCGGTAAGTAAATTTCTCACCATTTTACCTGGATATTTGCACTAATTAGGATGTATTAGCATAATTTGCAGCTGGCTTATGACTTAATTGCCGATTTATGGTCGCTGCTGATACAGATAGAAGACCGGAGCAGATAATGTTAGGAACGCTGCTTCGGTGTGTTCCGTGCTCTCAGAGTCTGTTTATTGCAGGAATACTAGGCTACAATTTTATTTCTTCTCATTTTTCTGTTTAAAAAGTCAGACATTGCAACTGCTGTTGTTTGTGTGCTGCTGTAACTGTAAGTGGATAGTGGATGGAGGCAGCGGTGAAAACCGGTAAATATTAAATATTAAACATTTTAATATATTATTAGCATCATTATTTTTTATCATAATCAATAATAATGACAATAATAATAATAATAATAATAATAATAATAATAATAATAATAATAATAGTAATAATAATAATAATAATGTTTTTAACTTTTTAATATATTTTATCAATATGCAATAATAATGATTGTTTCACAGAACAAATAACAGGCTAGAAATAAATTTCCCCCCACAACTCCACCAAACCCTGCAGCTCCATCTAAAACCTCTCTATCTGAAACAGTCATGTTTAAAACACAGCAGCAACATTATGATCTCTGTTGTATGCTGTGTGTCGTGGTCGTACAGGGTCGAGCCAGTCGGGTCGGACTCAGGGACTGTTGTGTGGTGGATGTAGCTGCGTGTAGCTGCCGCTTAGCTTGTTAGCCCGGCTGATTAGCTGATTAGCCTTAGGCTAGCTCGGTTGCTCCGAGCTAAGTGGCCGGGTTCTCGGCCGGCTGACCACGGCTGACCCGTAGAGTAACCGCCTCTTCGCCAAATATGGAAAGTACACTCCCACTAAAATCCAAGATGGCGCAGCTCAAATGCCCATGGTTTGGTCACAAAACCGACTCCCCGAAACCAATGGGTGATGTCACAGGTGTTACGTCCATGTCTTATACAGTCTATGGTTGTGGATCTATTGGCCCAGGTGTTTTAGTTCATGGGAGGTGACTGTGGGTGCTGGCCTATTTGGCTTTGGGGAAGAAGCTGTTGCAGAGGCCCTAATGCTGAATCTGGACTGACTGTGGCCTGCCAGTGAGGAGGTCCAGGACTCAGTTGCCGAGGGAGATATTGAAGACTAGCTGGCTCAGTTACATACTCAGGTGTCATGGGATGATTGTGTTGAAATCTGAGCTAAAGTCATTGAAAAGTATCCTGACATAAGCATTGTGTCTCTCCAGATGGGACAGGGCTTATTTAGTGATGTAAGCTGCCACAGTGTTCGTCCAGATCAGCGCAATCCTCATAGGAAACTGTCTCTTTTGAACACGCTGCAATCATCGCTTCTGAAGCAGTCCTGCAGGGCTGAGACAGGGCTGAGCCTCTGGCAAAACCTTAAAGGGCCAATGTGTAAGCATTCTTTCTTTGTTGACATAAACACAATCCAGTTCCACAAGTCCCACAAAACAGCAATGACTCCTGTCACCTCAACACCAAGTTAACCCTTCCAGCTCAGTGGTCATGTCCTGAATGTTGCTGTGAAGCCATGTTTCAATGAAAACAAGGAGGCAGCAGTGCATCATTTCACACTGGGTAGTCCACTGAAGCTTTATAAAGTCAAGCTTTTTTGGGGGGAGCATAAGCATAATACATAAGCCTTCAGGATGGACTGGAGAGGAGGTCTAGTAAGGTTAGCTTTAGCCCAGCTCAGATACCTCCATGAGTGTTGCAGTTATAGATCTTCTGTGTTTGGTCTGTAATCTTACAGTTCTAAATCTTACTGATTATGGCGTTACTTTCATATTTTATTGTCTCATGGAAACATTTCTTGCTTTTGGCCTGAAAAGCGCTCTATGTATTATGCAAAGGTATCATGGCTGCTTGTCAAAGTGTCTTGCAGTCACACTTTTGGCCTGCCGAGTGTACTAGTGATGTGGCAGTAAATTCCAGAGTAAATAATGATAGCCACTCAGTCACTGTCCAGAAAAAAACAAACAAAAAAAACCAAACAGTTACAGCTATGGAAAAGTACCAGCTTATTGACTTTTCCCTTTCAAATTTTCAGTCTGAGTTTTTGATAACTATGATGCTATGATACTTTGTATTAAGACATATGGGGAGAGGACAATGTAACATGAGCACTTCATTCTGGACATAACTGAATCCATTTAGCAAACATAGTTACAAAAGCTTAAAACGCTACCAACTAGCAATGTTGTCCCTATTTGTCTCCAGGGCTTAAAGCAGCAACTGTTTTGAGAGAAGACGCTGTAAAGAGTCACTGGCCACTACTTGCTCAGCAGCAAACCGCAGACAGACACAGTAAAAGACCAGCTGCAGCTGGTGAATGCAGTGGAGCATTTAGCAGCTAAAGAGCCAGATATTTCCTTAAGGAGTTGGTTGAGGCCAAAAACTTAAAGAGAGGGAATACTGGACTTCATCAAGTGAACACAGACACCATTCTATGTGACCATGTTGCTCTGTAATGCTCTGGATGTATAATAAGCAGCTGTTTACTGAGAAAGTCACCTTAATAAGTTCATAAATGGTAATATGTTAACACTGTGTCAATACTACCAATGTACTGATGTATGAAGATGTTGTCTGTCCTCTCAGCAGACCCCATAGAGCCTTCTTCAGATTGATACAATACAAATCTCTGAAGCCAGACCTCCCCATCTGGCAGCTGATATCCTTGATCCTCACACTGTGGACTGTACACACATCTGTTCTGTGTAGCCCTCCCTCCCTGCACACATCGTGTGGATCAAATGTGGTCTACATGTGTTTGGCCATGTTGCAGCCTCCTAACCCCCATTCAGGGTGAATCACTTATAAATGAATAATTGTTTCACCGCACCTGGCCATCAGGGTCTTAAGCTTTACATTTCAAGAGCTGTTGCACAATAAAGCCAGATGGTCAGAGTCTCGCTCAGATATTTGTCACACTGGGATGACCCTGCTATCATGAATTAGTAATGAAATCACCTTCTTGAGACGGACATAGGATATTTTATCACATCTTAAAATTAAAAGCATGTTTTTTGTTTTCATTTCTATTTGGTTGACAACAGGAAAACTAGCGTCAGAAATGCTACTGAATGTTTTATTTTATGGATTTTTGTGTCTCAGAACTCCTCGAAACAAGCGGAGGGTCAGTTCAGACAGTGAATTTTAATAATGGCATCCATTTTGTGCAGCAAACAGTGAGAGCCTCACAATCTCACTAAATTATGAATCTTATGTTGAAACTATTTTAACTTTTTAAAAGTAAAAAAACCAATCAAGATTCTGCAACTATCCATCCATCCATTGTCCATACCGCTTACCCTTTTAAGGTTCACAGGGGGGGCTTTAGGTGACTCTTTATAAGAGAATGTTATGTTTGCAGTTGACTCAAGGCTGCTTTGGGTCACAATTGGCGATCTTGTGTTTTCTCTTAATATGTTACATTTTAGAAGAAATGCCCTCTAATGTCAACTGAATTGTGTTTTTCATCAACACAATGAGGAAATGAAGTCTTCAGGACATAATATATTCAGGAAATATAACTAAATCATGTTGTTTTGGTTCAGATGCTTATGTTAGTGGACATATAATATCACCAAGATGGGTTATGTCATGTTTATTTTGGTGGACATTCCAAACTGTTGACATAGCCCCCCCCCAATTTATTTTTTTGTGTCATTTAGTTCATCAAATGAGTTAACTGGAAGCTGCATAAGTATTTGTGTTATATGTGTTCTTTTAATATGCAGTCTGTGAGTTGTATTTTTATTTGGAAGTATTGTTTGTGGTTGCGTTGTATGACTCCCACCACTAGGTTATGCTGTTGAGTCGGAAAATGTGTGTGCAATGACTGTAATTGGATTGGTGTATGATTGTAATTTGAAAGTACTGAAAAATAAACTCACTGCCTGTTTGACTATAGTTCTGTATTCGTCTGAGTCTTTGGCTGCAACACTTACAGCACTTGGATAAGCTTAGGAAATAACTATGAGTACTGTAAAAGTCAACAGTGGCATGAAGTTCGAGATAACCAACATGTTTTGACAAAAGCGCTGGACTGGGGACACAGGTCCATGTACATGTCAGCAGCAGTTCTGTAACTTGCTGGTGAACATGTGGTCCACATCAATGTCAGATTACAACGTGCTTTGTCCAACAATTTCTGTAACTTTCTCCTTTTTTACATAAATATTTCTGTCACATTTTTCACTCAAGTTCAATACTACAAATGCCTTCTGGGAGTGACTGTTCAGAATAGGCAGAAACATTTTGGATTTCTGACAAGTTTGGATAATTACTGGTCAGAGAAGTAGTGTGTTTTTGACTTCAGAAGTCAGGTGTTCTCTTCAACACCTGACCATAATGATGATCTTTTCCTAACCTTGACCAAGTAACTTAGATTAGATGTGTCAGACAGCTGTCTGAATAAGGGCAGAGAGATTCTGTCCTTGCATGATATTGCAAGAGGGTTGTACAGAAATCTGGTCTACAGACAGTCATGATAGGACATTCTAGGTGGCTCTAAGACTGAAAACATCTGTAAACTGACCTCAGCCTTACTGCTATTAATGCACAGTTAATCCTGAGCCTCTTGTGTACCTTCAAAAAAGACTGCAGATAACGCAATCTGTTCACATTGAGAAAACACCTAACATTTGGCAGTCTCAAATTCCATTTAATCCCAGACCAAACCTTTCCTGGAATGGGTTTACAGGTCCTCTGACAGCTACCAGCTGACAGTTATTAGCAACAAGCTGTTATCATGCTATACCAGGAACACCATCTGAACTGTGACTGAGAGAAACTAACTTCTCTGTGCAATTGTGCAAACTCGGACGAAGGCTCTCTATTGAGACCCTTCGACTGTTCTAAATACCTTTAAAATATTTGCTTACACATATCTTAAAATCTGTCAAGGCCTTTGTGTCAGAGCCAAACACACAGACATAGTTTTGTTCACAGCTCTGGTTTCAAGTCCTGCCTTCATTTGTGCATGTTCGCTCTGGCTGGAGAGCGTGGCAGGGCAGAGAATAAATTAGATAATTTCTGGGAAGTGGCTCAGGAGCAAACAGGTCTCAGCCTCTCTAATGGCACAATTCACACCCAGATCTGAGCCTGAATAAGAGGGAGTTGTGTTCTGGATGAGAACTGGTTACTGGCAGTTCACACATACACGCGTACTATGTATAATGGCTTGATCAGGAAGAGAAAAGCTACAGATCACTTCCAGAGTCAGTGCTATAAATCTATTTGATGAAACCTGTACGAGATCCTTGTTTGTGTGTGTGTGTGTGTGTGGTGGGGGGGTCTGAAACCAAACATCTGGTCCTGTGGTCTCTCCATCTACACACACAACAGGACATTATTTAGAGCCCCTCTAATGGCTATAAAAAACACATGCCTGAGTGTTTGTGTAGGTTTGTGTGTGCAAGTGTGTGCATAGGTGTGTCTATCTGCAAGTGTGTATTTGTGCATGTATATCTTTGTATATTTCTGTGAAACTTTTTGTGTGTGTTTCTGTGCATTTGTTTTCTGTGTTCTTTGTATCTGTTAGTGTCAGTGTATCCATACACTATCTGTGTGTGTAGGTGCTTTATCTCTATGTGTGTAAAAAATTATTAAAACATGAGGACATTTTTTCAGTATTCAATTATTAACTTATTATCATTAATATAGTATTTTATTTCAAGTGTATTTTTCTTTTTGTTGTTTCTGGTGAAAAGGAAACATCAAGGGAGTGTTTGTATTTCCCAACATTAGATTTGGAAAATTGGAACGACTAGTTTTAATGAGAATAAAAAACGATGAGCTGCCCTGTGGGTTCCTTAAGTGCTGTCACACAGTCGAAGAAGGGTTATGCTATGCTATGCAGATATGCTATGCATATCTGTTTAAAGCTACGTGTGTTCTCTGAAATCATATCAGTTGTTCACCATGGAGAACCCTTTGAATCAGGTTTCTCTCTTTAATCACATCCCTCTGTCTTTCTCATCTCTCTGGTTTGCTCCCTGAACAGCTGTCCCTAGAGAATTCCCTAAGAGAGATATCCATGTGCTTCTGAAGTCCTTTGAACACAACAACAGTATTTCTAGACAGAGGTTTCAGAGGAAGACCAGCGCCAATAAATCTGTGGGAAACAAAAGGGGGTTTTCAACTCACTCAGAAATGTGTTATCTTACCTTTAAGTGGTTAAATACCATGACATGTCTGTGCTGTCTTGTTAAACCAGGATCTGTTTGGAGTATTTACACTCCTGTAATCCTGTACTGTGGGAGGTAATTCCAAATCAGTATTTACAAGTCTCTCTGTTATGTCAGTCACTCCATCCAGGCCACACACAAGTCCACAAAATGAAAAATAGTGTATGCTGTCAAAAATGTGTTTTTGAAAATATTTTTTACATTTATTTGTATTTGTATTTAAAGAATTAGTTTGACATTTTGGGAAATGTAACCACTTGTTTTCTTCCTGAGAATGAAATGTCCAAAAATGACAATGTGTGCTTTTTGCAGAGTGATGTGACAGCAGTTACCTTTTTTCAAAATATTTTTATTAAACAAATTCAAAGTTACACTGAGCACAGTGGGTGAACACTAGTATGTTTTCTCTTTGAAACCCATCAACATATGTGCCACCCAGCAAAATCCTCGCTATCCTATCTCCTTCCACATTCATATTGCTGTCTATCTTTTGACATTGTCTTTTACTATTGACATAATGTAAAAAAAATAACAGCACTGTTGTCCAGCACATCCCTGCAATATCTCTAGCTATGGCTCAAGTTGCCAGATACAGTTAGTGAGCACCAGTTTTGGTTTTGGTCTCTTTGAAGGCAATATGGTAACCTCACTACTTAACGGTTACTGGGAAACCGTTCACACTCACTGCATTCGACTGTTGTTTGACAAAAAATAGTTCCAGCATTGTAACTCCTAAAACTACTAATTATACTTTTTATATTTATTAGACAAATGAAATGTGAATCATTGAGCTTTAGAGGTGTTAATTAGTGTATTTTTGACAGAGCCAGGCTAGCTGTTACCCTGTTTCCAGTTTTTATGCTAAGCTCAACTAATAGCTTTCTTGAATCCAGCGCTGTACCTACATAACATGAGGCTAATATCAATCTTCTCATCTCACTCTCAGAGAAAAAGAACAATTTTACCCTTTTAACACAACCTCTCGAGTATGTCACCTACACATTTCACTGGACATACTGAAAATATGAGAGTGACTAAATCTTTGAATGAGTCTCTCCCTGTAATTCGGCAAAGTAAGTACCCCTAAGATCCTAAAAAATCATCTTAATCTATAATGTCTGACAGAATGAGATATCTGTTATGTATGAGCTTGTTTCACCGCTTCATTGAATCTTTGATGTCTATGTCTATGGTTGTACTTTTCCATCACATGGGCATTTTAACCTTCGTCTTGTGTTAGGGTCAGCACCGACCCGTTTTTAGGTTTTAAATGCATAAAATAAACATATAAATTTGTTTATTGCATCAAGGCTTTATGACTTTGTCAGGAACCTCTATTTCAAAAAAATAAAACAAAAAAAAAAAATAGTTTTCACTAAATTTTAAAATGCTCTAGTTGAAATTATGACCTTTGTGTTGTTAGGGTCGGTTTCGACCCAGTTATAAAAATAAGATTCACCCTGACAGCCAGCTTCTCTCCCAATCATGTGAGCTTTAGGGGATTCTCATTTTGCCTTGTTTTCCAGTATACCTGCACAAAAACAAAACAAACGAAGATGGGCATGTCCAGACATGTGAGGCCAATTCAGTATAGAATTGGTGACTTGCAGAGTGCATACCTTCAATTTGTAGCATGCAAAAATGAGAAGATTTTCAGCGAGCCAAGTTCTGGATAATATTTTTGGTGAAAATGAGGGAGATTACACAGAGCAGCATAGTGATTCGGATGAGCAGGTTTCTGAGGAGGAAGACAATGTGGAGTATCATCCAGAAGACACAGACATATCTGATGAGTCTGATGAGGAGGTCACCGGTGCTGAAGCTGCTCCTGCTGAAAGATTCAAGTCCAAAAATGGTAAGATCTGTTGGAGCTCAGTACCTCCTGATGTACATGGCAGGGAAGCTGCTGCAAATGTCATCAAAATGACCCCTGGAATCACAAGGTTTGCTGTGATGAGAGTCAGTGACATCAAGACATGTTTTGAGCTATTTATGCCATTGTCACTAAAAAGAGTCATCATTGCTATGACAAACCTTGCCAAAGTCCATGGCAGCATGTGGAAAGACATTGATGAGGAATACCTGGATGCCTATATTGGTGTTCTTCTTCTTGCTGGAGTGTACAGATCCTGCAATGAGGCCACTGATGGGACGAATCGACAGGC
This sequence comes from Toxotes chatareus, assembly GCA_016801885.1. Taxonomy (NCBI): domain Eukaryota; kingdom Metazoa; phylum Chordata; class Actinopteri; family Toxotidae; genus Toxotes; species Toxotes chatareus. The sequence goes on from CM028899.1 coordinate 22,990,581, forward strand.
AACAATGTCACTTCAGACCTTTGTCCCTTTCCGAGGAAAATGCCCCTTCCGGCAATACATACCCAGTAAGCCAGGGAAGTACGGCATAAAAATCTGGACAGCCTGTGATGCAAAAACAAAGTGCAGGTGGTGGGAGAGAGGAGGATGGTAGCAAAGCTATCATCAATGATGGTGAATGAGTCCCACCCCATGCAGGACACACTGACTGCACTGAGCAGCTCCTTCAGTGAGAGGCTGCTTCACCCCAAGACAGTGAAGGAGCGTTATTGCAGGTCCTTCCTTCCTGCGGCTGTTAGACTGTACAACCAGCTGTGCTGAGCAAACCACATGCACAAAGCCACTTGCACACATACTCTGTTCTGGACTTAATAACTGGTGCTTTATGTGCAGCCTTCTTCTTCTTCTTTTTTCATACTGTTTGCTGTTTATAGTAGTATTGTGTAAATCCTGAGTGTTTTTTCTGCTGCTGTAACAGTGCAATTTCCCCATTGTGGGACTATTAAAGGTTTATCTTATCTTATCTTATCTTATCTTAAAAACCAGCTATGCCTGGAATCTACAGATTTACACAGGCAAAGCTGCAAGTGGCATCCCTGAGAAAAAGGAAAACATGTGGTCCTCGATATGACTACTGGACTGCAGGGTCACGATATCATTGTGACAATTTTTTTACCAGCTATGACCTTGGACAAGAACTTCTCAGGAGGAAACTTACCATGGTGGGCACAGTGAAGAAAAATAAACCTGAGCTGCCTGCTGAAATCTTGCAGGTGAAGGACAGGGCTGCATTTTCCACAAAGTTTGCTTTTACAGACACCACCACTGTTGTCTCACATTGTCCAAAAAAAAAAAAAAACGGAATGTGATACTTATGTGTACTCTTCACAAAGATGCAGCTGTGTCATCAGGAAGTGACAAAAAGCCCACAATTAGCCTCGACTATAACAAAAACAAAGGAGGAGTGGACAACCTGGACAAGCTGACTGCCACCTACACTTGCCAGCAAATGACCAGGAGATGGCCAATGGTTGTGTTTTACAACATCCTTGATGTGTCTGCATATAATGCATTTGTGTTGTGGACCCACATCCACCAAGGATGGAACTCAACCAAAAAAAACAAGCGGAGAATGAAGCTGTTTGCTAATGCCTATCGTTGTTTTTCTGTTTGCAGGAGCAGATCTCTTGTTACTTAAACCTGCTGACCGACTCTCACTACTGTGTTTTCATTTAATCTCCCTGCAGGAGGTAAAGCAAATGCTTCAAGTCCTGCCCCTGCTTGTGTTCCCACAATGCCTTATTTTGACTCCAAACAGATGATGGTCCAGGTATGGCTGTTTTTTGAAGCCAAACCCATGTCCTCCCCACTGCAGACTTTGAAGTCAACATGAGAGGTGTAAAACCCTGACACCATTGCTTAAAGCAGTGGTTCCCAGAGTGGGGGGCGTGCCCCCTAGGGGGGGCGCAGTGCCATAGCAGGGGGGGTGTGGGGCGCGAAAGGACTGAATGAATTAATCAATAAATGATATTGCTAGCAAAACATGGAGAAGTTTTTGACGGGACTGTCACGCAAAAGAAAAGCAGAGGATGAAGCATCTCCAAATGTGCTTCCAAAACAATTACATCCTCTGTCAAACAACACCATCGGCAGGCGCATCTATATGTCAAAGGACATAGAGGAGCAGCTTAATGATAAGGTGCGTGACAGCCGCTTTTCTCTGCAGATGGATGAAGCCACTGACAGTAACAAAGACTGTTTATTGATAACTTATGTGAGATTCATAGATGGGGATGACATGAGGGAGGAATTGCAGAAGAACTGTTTAAAATCATAGATTCTTACTTGAAAGAGGCCAATCTCAGGACTGTGTGGGGATCTGCACAGACGCTATGGCTGGGAAACGGGGAGGGCTGCAAGCGCGTCTCCCCCAATGTGCAGTGGACGCACTGCATGATACACCGCAAAGCGCTGGCGTCTGAACACCTGAGTCCCGAGCTGAGTGATGTTATGACCAAAGTTATTGCCACCGTCAACTACATAAAAACACGACCTGTCAAAGCCCGTATTTTTTCGGCACTGTTTTCCTCTTTTTAAATTTTTGATGGGGGGAAAGGAGAGGGGGGGGGGGTGTACCACAGGGGGGGCCCGGCAGAGAAAGTTTGGGAACCACTGGCTTAAAGGATGAATAATATTGTGAGTCAACTAAAACTGACAAAGACACTTTGCACATGAGACCCATAACCATGGACTACAAATTACAATTCCATACAAATTATAACCCAATCAAAACACTTTGCGCATAAAAATAAATACTGCATCTACATTTGAACAAAATCAAATCTTTATTGACAACTTTACATTCTATATTATATTACACTGTCGCCTTGGTCTGGAAAGTAAACACTCAAAAAGCTTGTAACTGAGAAACAGAAATGAACTACATGCCAGGTCTAAATTGGCAATGAAATACAATGCCAGAAGTTTAACAGAGAGCAGGTGCAAACAAATGAACTCTAAAACAGATGCTTTTTTTTAATGCACATCTGGTATCTGAGAAACAATAACTTTTGTTTATCTCATTTATTGGCTTTGATCTCTTTTTATATCCTTTGCTCTGATTTTATGTCGCTCTTTGTATACAGATTGGATTTCTCACACTCACTACTGGGCAAGTGAAAAGACACATTCCTAACATCAGTAATTGGATGAACAGCCTTTGACTTCACTTGATTTCACTTCTGATTTTTTTGAAAATTTTGCGTCACTACACCAAAGATGCAGATTGACAAGCTATTTTTGAGAAAATGCTGAAAATGTAAAATTGATTGTTACAATGCCATCTTGAGGTCAATAACTGACATTTTTGGCACCTTATCAGTGGGTGGAAGAAAAAATGGAGGAAGAATTAGACCTGCAGGCAGGTATTAATCAGATCCAAGCCCCTTGTGAATTTTGCACCCGGCTACCCATCAAAGCTATTTAAGTCAGACCTGCAGGCCCCCTGACATGATGCAAGTTTATGATTGAGAGGAGGGCAGAGACAACTTTCCACCAAGGTTGGAATGTTACTGAAGGTTATTCCAGTGCAGCATTCAAGAAGGGTTTTTTTAATTGTATAACAATTTCTAAAGATTTGTCTTCAACCTAAGATGAGTTTGAAAAATTAGGTTTCACCTATTTTTTATTTTTGTGCAATATTTTGAAGCCTAATACCTCTAGAGTAAATCGCTGCTATGTGCAAATTTTCATGCAGACCACAAAAACAAGAGCATTCTGGAAAGACAATTTTAGGCTATTTCTTGATTTTGCAACAAAAGTACCACCCAGTGGCCAAACGGCCAAAATTTGCACAGAGCCTCAGTGGGGCATGAATAATTAATGAGCCAAGTTTAGTGTTAAAGGAAGGGATTGTGGTCAAATTGAAAAAACAACATCACATGTCCAAAATTTGTATGTTTTGGATGTTTAACCTTAAAACACAACAGTCAAAATACTGGTGTGAAAATTCTGAAAAAAATCTGCTGACATGTGTACCATTCTGTAATGACCTGAAAATTTGATTTACAGAAATTTTACAGCATGACATGATGAAGCAGACATGATGATCATTGTCATATGAACACTCAAGAAAGCTTACATGAATTGAAACCAATGGACTGCCTGGAAGGATAAACTCACAGACTTGAAAAACAGCATCCTTTGACAAGTGGTTATCAGTTTTAGAGTATTTGTGATAAATAGATTAAAACTTGTTAAAGCACTGAAGGAAATGAATACAATGGCTTATACCTGGGTTCACCTCACCAGTGAACAGACATTGAGTTCATTCACTGCATTCCACTGTCCCACCCAGTGTGTCATTTCAGGGCAGGGATATCACATGAAACCTGAGGCACAGTGGAAGACTCTGCTAATGTTCAGAAATCCAAGGGTTTATTCAGCTGGAGCAGCTGGGACGTGACCTGCACTAACACAGATATCCATTACTCCAAACTTCATCCCCATCACCAATCCAACCTAATAAGATACAGACTGTTAGCTGTCTGCCGGTCACTGCTGTAGGGTGCAAGCTTGTCATCAAGGTAAAAAGCTTGATTATTTATTAAAAGCTGTGTGTTTGGATTCCTTGCACTGAAAAGAAGATGGACTGCAGCCACTGCAGGAAGGCAGGTATTATATCTATGGTACTAAAATTCTGCCAAACAGCAAGTCACTGAACCCAAAACTGAGGTTTGATTTCAAATTAGTTCCACCCCTTCATTCCTCGAGGTTACATTTGTTATGCTATGCATGCTTTTTGTCATCAGGGAAATTACAATTGTGAACATAATATTCTCATTTGACACAGACTTTGTCCTGGAGAGTTTAATAAAAAGACAATTATGTGATACTCTTCTGGGGTAGCCATCTTGTTCTGTTGCAGCACAGCGAGCACTGTTTTCCCAGGAAATACTGGCTGTTCTCTGAGGATAAATCAAGGCTTCCAACTATTACGCATTGAGTGTGAGACACATACAATTTACATAGATCTTATGTCACACCACACATGCCTTTTGTTACACTAATCATGGCCACGCCCACCACTGAGGTCACAGATTTCTGGACCTCCATTTTATTTATTTAAATATTTATTTTTGCCTAAAATTACTCTGCTTTGATGCTGCAAAGATATTTTACAACTCCAAGATAGCTGACTCTCTCATCTGATCATCAAACCGTGATACAGGTATTTTACTTGCTGACTTCCTGTAGTTCATTGCCATTCAGACAGTTTTAAACAGTGACTGTCCATAATGATGTCACCTAACTGGTTTCACTTGAGTGAATTAACTAGCTAGCTAACAGTAATTCCATTCATCCAATGTCAGACTGATAAACCTAAAGAAAAGGTTAAAGGTTAAAAAGGTTAGAAAGAGTTAGATTTGCAATGCTAATTGAATGCAGAAAGTAAAATGCTTTTTTTTTTCAAATCAGTTTGTATAAAAATAAAAATAAATAAATACACTCTATAAAGGAAAAATAAACATGGGAAAGAAATACAATATATACAGGAGGGGGTCTTATATACACATACATACACACATAGCAACAGACACACACACACACACACATATATATATGTGTGTGTGTGTGTGTGTGTGTGTGTGTGTGTCTGTTGCTATGTGTGTAACAGACACACCTATAAATATATAGGTTTATAGCGCACCCTAGCTGATGCATTAGTCCAGGTTTGTGAGCACAGCACTGACAGACACAGATGAGTTATAGTGTCTGATGGTGGACGGCAGGAATGACTTCCTGTACCGTTCCTTAGAGCAGTGTGGTAGCAGGAGTCTGTTGCTGAAGCTGCTTCCCAGATTGTTTTATGGAGCGGGTGGGAGGGACTGTCCATGATTCTCCTCAACTTTGACAGCATTCTGTCCCTCGCCACCTCCTCCAGGTTGGCAAGTTTAAAGACAACAACAGACCCCGCCTTTTTGATGAGTTTGTCCAGTCTGTTGGCATCCTTTGTTTTAATGCCAGCACCCCAGCATACCACAGCAAAAAAGATGGTGCTCGCCATAATAGACTGGTAGAACATGTGGAGCATCCTGCTGCAAACACTGAAGGATCTGAGTCTCCTCAGGAAGTAAAGTCTACTCATGGCCTTCCTGTAGACAGCATCAGTATTTGTAGACCACTCCAGTTTGTTGTCCAGGTGAATACCCAGGAACTTATAAGTAGTCACTATTTCTACCTCTTTCCCACAAATACAGACAGGTGAGGGGGGGGACTGACTCCAACTAAAGTCCACCACCATCTCCTTTGTCTTGGCCACATTCAGCTGCAGGTGATTCTCCCCATACCACCTGACAAAACTCTCCACAAGGCCCCTGTACTCATCCTCCCGTCTTCTCTCCACACACCCGACTATGGCTGTGTCATCCGAGTACTTCTGGAGGTGACATAACTCAGAAGAGTACTGAAAGTCAGCCGTGTAGGTGGTGAATAGAAAGGGAGACAGCACAGTTCCTTGAGGAGCCCGGGTGTTGCTCGTCAGGAGGTCAGACTCACAGCTCTGCAGCCTCACAAACTGTGGTTGACCTGTCAGGTTGTCTTCAATCCATGAGACAAGGGGAGCCTCCACCTGCATCTTCTCTAATTTAGCACTCAACAGTCTCGGCTGGATAAAGAGAAGTTGAAGAACATAACCCGTACTGTGGTGTTCAGTCTGTCCAGGGAATCAGAGAATCATTGCATCATCAACTCCCACCTTGGGCTGATATGCAAACTGCAGTGGGTCTTGGTATGGGCTCACCAGGCATCTGAGGTGTGACAGCACCAGCCGCTCCATGGCCTTCATAACATGAGAGGTCAGTGCAATAGGCCACAGGGTGGTTCTTCTTTGGCACCGGGACCAGGCAGGATGTTTTCCACAGCACTGGAATCTCACTGGAATCCTGAAGACTCTGATTGAACAGGTGCTGCAGCACTCCACACAGCTGGCTGGAGCAGTTCTTCAGCACCCGTGGGCTGATTCCATCAGGTCCAGCAGCCTGGTTGAGCCTCTCCAACTGTCTCCTCACCTGGCTGGATGTAATAGTTAGTCCTATCTGGGGGGAGGGGGAGATGGTGGGGTCTGTGTGGGGAGGAGAGGGGGAGGAACATGGGCCCTGGGAGGTGTGAAGAAGTCCACTGATCACTCAGAGGAGAAGTGGGGGCACAGTTGGGGGAGGGGGAGCTGGAATCACACCTGTTGAAAAACTGGTTTAACTCACTGGCTCAGTCCACATTCCCTTCAGCTACACATTTTCCTTTCCTCTGGAAGCCACACATCCCTGGTTTGGTTTCTCTCCAGTCTCGCCTCCAGCTTCCTCCTGTAGGTGTCCTTACTCTCCTTCAGACTGTGTTTCAGTTCCTTCTGGACTCTCCTGAGCTCAGTGCGGTCCCCAGCCATGAAGGCCCTCTTCTTATCATTCAGAAAGGCCTTCAGGTCACTTGTCACCCATGGTTCAGTTACTCTGGGATTTGGGGCTTCTCTCCGGCCACGAAGGATGGTGGCCTCAGAGCCAGCAGCTGATCTCGTGTGTAAACAATGCCAGGTGTCTTCTTGGCATGGCTACTGAGGGCTCCCAGCAGCCCAAGCACCAGGAGCAGGAGAAAAAAGTTTCTAAATCTCAGAGTCATGCTGCCAAAACACTAAAAAATCAACCAAGGACAGAACAAAACCGAAAGTAGACAGAAACAGGCACACTAAAACATTAAACACTAAAGAAAAGCTTAGAAAAACGTTAAAAAACTACTGCAAATATAGGGAGCTGCTGCTACAAGCTGCTGTCTGAGACAGCGCCATCTTGATTTTTTTTTGTTTTTTTATCCATGATGAGACTGACATATGGACAGAAAGAAAGCAAGAAAGCAAAGAAACCTAACATGTTTCTATGACCTTGTGGACAAATGAGCAAACTGTTCATTTGTTCATTTGTCTTACAGGCCTTTGACATCAGTCAAAACCCTGATAACCTCCAACAGGATGAAGTTTTTAAAACAACACACTGTCAGTGTCTGAACCCAACATAGCTGAGCAGCAGGAGGGAAGGAGGGAGGAGGAAACTTCAAAAGCTTGGTATGTTTACCAGAAGTTTCCCCTCTAGTGTTGACTACCCCCCCAACACACACGCACACCTACACAAGGATAGGGGTGTGTGTGTGTGTGTGTGGGGGGGGGCTATCTTTCAACTTAGGTGTGACAATTTCCTGTGGCTACTCCTCACTATTTCATTTAATTTCCATTTACTGTCAAATAAAATGTATAACAGTGAAAACAGTGAACTTAATTTTTCTGTCATTTCAGTCCATATCTCTCACTCACACACCCATACACCAATCAGTGTAATCAGTGTCACTAATACCGAAAGGGGATGAGGATGAGTTTAAATCAACACAGTAACCTTATTAGGTTAAGTTGATCTAAAGGTGGCTTCACGCACTGGAGATGACAGAGTGCACACAATAGTTTCAAAGTGGTTGGAAAACGCTGGTGCATGGTATCAAGCTGCACTGACTGTACAGTATTTAAACCAACTCATTTGGAGAAAGATGTGTGTGAAGCCCTATTTCGACAGTGGATAAAGTCATTGTTCACATAACAAAATTGTGATTAAATATATTTGCCAAAAACCTTTTTTCCCATGATGAAGAAAATTTAATTTAGAAATACGATCTAATAAAATCCATCTACATTTTCATTGATGGAAAAAAGGGCTGTAGGGTTAGGGTTAGCTCAGACATTATACAGCGACAAGAAAGACAATGATGTCAACACCTGGGTCAGAAAAAAACTGGTTATTTCAAATATAATGCTGAGAAAAAGACTATGTAGCCACTTAGTCCTGCAACTACAAAATCACTGGGAAGAACCACATCTGTGGAGACACCTTGAGAAGCACCACTTAAAAATTGAGGTAACCTAATGTTAAAATGTTGATTCAGATTCAGATTCAGAGAACTTTATTGTCATTCCCTTTACGTTCAGGCACGTATTAGGAACGAGATTACGTTGTACCAGCTCAGAAGATCACAGTAGAGGTAGAGAAGGAAAACCACAATAGGGTACAAGAAAAATAAATTACCATAAAAATAAGGATAAAAATAACATAAAAAACAAAGTATTTACAAAGTAACAAAGTAAGTATTTTCAACGAGAGGTTGAGGGTGGTTAGAATATACACATATATATTTATATACACACAGATATGTATCTATATCTTTCCAACTATATAGTTTTTATTTATATTTTTATATTCATATATACATACAGCCATTAATATTAATAGTAATGTAATTATTATTATTTTATTTTTTATTTTTTTAGTATAAAAGTGTAAAAAAAATAGCTATGGTTATGGTATACATGGCATACAGTATAAACAGAGTACTATATATTAGGGGTGTGCGCGATTCATCGATTAATCATTACGCGACACTTGACGATTCAGAATCGATTCATAAATGTTCAAAAATCGATTCTTTTAATAACGGAAGGAAAGTGCAGCGGTCGGAACGAAAAAAAAGTTAAAAAGTAGCGCATGCCTCCCGGACTAATATTATTATTAGAGCCCTATGATTTCCGCGATCACTGAAACACGGAATTGATCGACTAAGACGGACTTTATTTTTTAACGCGGAATATCACGGAATTTGACATAATTTGAGTGCAATGCTGTTTCTTTGTGGAAGAGGAACGTGTGTCTGGGGAAAACTGCATGGAGGGAAGCAAATCTAGGTGGCACAACAAGCCCCTTCAAGAGACTAAGCCCCTTCCCCTTCAAAATAATGTAAGCATGGCGAAGCGGCTGCCTACGGCTCTGTGTTCATCGGCGAAAAAACTGCGAAACTCGACGCGAACTGTTCGGCTCTGTACTGAGGGGTTAGCGTAGAGTGTTGCATATTCTGTCAACACTCTGTTGACTGGAAACGTAAGAATACGCACAGTGACCATATAGTGTCCAAAATCCATATGAGAAACAATCTGGCTGACATGCACATACAATAAGATTTAAAATGATTACTTTCTGGACATGTAAATCAAGATATCAGATTGTAATGAAGTGGAAATATTGTCAGTTTCCTTTCCCCATTTTTTTCTTTTTTAACAGATATTTTTTAATTTACACGTTCATAATAAAATAATCAAATCAGAATCATGTCAGTACAGCTACGCAATATATATTTTTAGTATTATTATTGTTTTTAATCTACATCAATAAATGAAAGACATTTAGAACTACATGTGCGAGCTAATGTTTTTTTCTTCTTTTATCAGAGGAGTTGAAAACTAATACTTTCTTGTGGATGCTGTCTTCATTGATAGATGCAACTACTCAACAGTTAATTTCTATTTAATTTGTGTACATTTTAGTCATTTACATTAAAGACACACTTTTTGGGGTAGATTCCCAAAAAATATAATGGAAAAAACATAATTCCCAAAAATTTAAATGGAAAAAACAGAATTTATAGGGCCCTAATATTAGGAGATGGACCTCAGTCCAAGAGATTTTATATTTTCTAAACGCCGGGAAATTGCTTAAGTTAATAATAAGGAAAAGATAGAGATAAACGTGTTTTACTTCAATGAATGGATATTTAAAAATATACATTATTTTACAAGTAACTAGAGAGTGAGAAAAGAAACATTCTATGTGGGAAAAAGATTAATCAAGATGCATCGATAATCGGTGAATCGTCGAATCGTAGCACTGTGAATCGTAATTGAATCGAATCATGAGGTGACTTAGATGGCACACCCCTACTATATATATATACATATAATAGTGATTATAATAGTAATTGCACATGTAATGTTGTGTAATGGAATGTTATATTACATTATATTACTTTTAAAGCCTTATTCATAGGCTGCATATAAAATATGGACGTTGACTCAAGGTCTGGGAAATGAAGTGCCTTAAAGTGCAATACCACTGAAGGCCACTAAGGGCTGGCTCCAAAAAAATCTCTGGCTCCCTAGACTTTAAAAAATGTCAACTTCCCTCCCTAAGTCAATAAATTTTTTCCACAAGTCATTCTGGTAACATTAGCCAAATTCACTCCTTCTGATCTGTGTTCCAGTGGTCTATTTGAAAATAATTCCAAAATTAATTAGATATTAGGTCTCAAAGAGAGGTATAATTGGTGGCGTGGCTGGTTTGATTGACATGCCTGGTTCTACAGACCTCTCCAGGATTCTGCTAGCCAGTTTTTTTTCCTTGGTAAGTAAATGTTTATTTCCTTAATAGTTCCCTTTTAATGCACTTTATATGCAATTGTGAGTTAAGTATAATATGTACAATACACCTCAAACTTGGTGCATTTTTTCCTAGGTGTTATGACCAGAGAATGGGAGACAATTAGCATCCAAATTAATATCACAGTTAATGTGAATTACGGCTGCACCTTGATAACCAAGCTAGCTAGCTAGCTAGAACTAGTGTTAGCTGATGACTCAGTGTTTTCCATGCTGGTCCGTGGCCCCGCCAGGCTGGTAAGCATTGTTAAGTACTGTTAATTTGTGCGTTAATGTTAAGCTAATGATGTTTGTTTTGTGTTTCTGGTACACGTAACCAAGTTTATTGTGTAAGTGTGTAATGTGCTGCTTTTATGTAAATTAATAAAACTGTCCATCAGGATGTTGTGATAGTTCAGGTTAACATAACATTTATGTGTGTATACCACCACTTGCACGTTTATGCTATGCTTTGAGTGTTGATATTCTACAAGCTTGTGTATTGCCATACTGCATGATAGACCCTGTGCTGTAAATGAAGGACTGCCAAGGTCTTTATCTCTGCTTTAATGTACTATTATGTGCTAATGGCTGCTTGTTGCCTGCTAATTCCTCAATAGTTTTACTATATGTCTTGCGCTTTTGTACTTTGTTTTTTATAATCCATCAACCTTAGAAGCTTTTTTAAATTTATTTATTTTTGTCATCATATTAATATGATGAAATTTAACTGCCCACTGTTAGCAACTTCACCTGAACAGCTGAGAGCCTGGTGTAGTCAGGCTGCCAGTATAGGCGGGCGAGTCTAGAGTCCTCAGGTTGTTCTCAGTCTGGCCCACACCTTGCCTCTCCCCAGCTCCACTGTCTCATCCACATATGGTCACTTCTGGCTCCAAAAAACCAAGATGGTGATGGCCAAAATGCCAGAATCAAGGTTTCAAAATGGCAGTTCAAAAACAGATGGTTATTGATTCTGTGCATTTCACATTTATAGCCTAACAACAAAAGTTAACACGTTTTAACGTGAAATGTTTCACACTATAACAATATAAGTTACCATGTTTTAATGTGAAACATTTTATGTTGTAACAAGATAAATAGTATATTGTAATAACAATAATGTAACCTTAATAACACTAGGTCTGTTACAATAACATACAGTTATCTAGTTATAACATGAAAAATTTGATGTCAAAAACATTATAAGAAGCTTTTCACGTTATAATGTGTAGAATTGTACTTTATAAGCTATTATAAACACTTACTGAATGAGGGTAACATGAACAACACCATGAAGGCCTAGAAAATTACAAAATAATTTCAACACCTTTCTGCCACAGTACTGACAAAAACTGAACTTAAAAGGGTAGGTTAATGCAGGTGTGATGTGGAGGGTTCTCTCTGATTGTGTGTTTGTGCTATCAAACAGTAAGTTTAAATCAAGCTAATGACTAACTTATATTGCGAGAGTTAGATTTGCATTTGCTAATATTGTGTTTTTCCAGAATTTGTTGTCTTATGCTCTTTCATGCCTGTCTCCTTCATCTCTGATGCAATAAATACACACTCTCTGCAAAGCTGTATTCTTAACCATACTGTCATTTTGAGGCTTATTTTCCTTAAGCCCAAAATCAGTTGGATGAAATCTAATTTGAAAGCAGTTTGCTTAAATTTCAAATGCACATTTTGGTCTTGACTAAAACTAGCAACTAAATAAATAAATAAAAAGGATGAGGACAACTAAAACATGAACTTTTGATTTGAGCATTAAGACCTATTCATGCCTGGCATTAAATTGTCTCTCAGGGGATCTGACCACAAGTGGACAGTTCTAAGTACATCATTTCACACGTGGCATTAAAATGCACCTGCAGACCACCTGTAATTGGATCTTGCCCACTCTATATGCAAATAAACATAACCACAATTTAAACCAGTAGGAGACAGCAACTTACTTCCTGTGCCTTGTCTGCTGCAAAGTAAAGGAAGAAGAAATCAAAACACAGACTAGGTCTAAACCAAATTACCCAAGATGTTCATTCATGATATATATCTATGGGCTTTAAAATTTTTTGAGACATCATGGAAAAAGCCAAATTACACAATTTGCATGTGTTCACAATGAGTACATACCTCCTCTTACACAGAGGATATCAGTTGTGTAGGTGGTCCTTCAATGTGGCCCAGGACACATTTGCGTTCACACTACTAAAAGACCTAATGACCATTTGCCGCCCAGATCACCTCTGAATGTGGTCTGAGAGATCAGATCTCAAACGTGTCCTTGATGAGCGCTGCCCCAGTGGCCGCAAGTTACAGCAGCTCCTGCTCACCGTTGAGCTTTTTTTTCCCTTTCTTCTTAGCTCTTATTAGTTTTTTTTTTAATAGTTTTTATCTATTAGTTAAACTTTTTTCTCTTACCTTAACTGCACTATGAGGACCAAAGTCGCAGTTTTTGCCCTGGTCTTTGTTCTTTTATTACTTTTTGTCGTCCGTGTTTGCGTCCGGAGATTCATGGCCATGGACCCATTGTTTTACACTAGGGATCAGCTGATGGTAACCCGTAACACAGCGGTGCTGCCCCAGGAGAGACCCGACGTCCCCCGTGAACTGAGAAGGAGGAGACGGGGATGTCGTGCCGGAGTTCGGCGTCAGGCTAGGAGGAGAAGATACAGACCGGTTCTTCCGTCTGTAGTCATGGGGAACGTGAGATCTCTTCCCAACAAGATGGACGAGCTGGCGGCGCTGACCCGGCACCAGAGGGAATACCGAGAGAGCAGCATCATGATATTTACGGAGACATGGCTGAACGCGCTAACTCCGGACACCAACATAGCCCTGGATGGATTTCTCTTGGTGCGGTCGGACAGGACAGTGGAGAGCGGTAAGAGGAAGGGTGGAGGGCTAGCTGTGTTTGTAAACAACAGGTGGTGTAACCCTGGGCACATCACTGTTAAAGAACAACTCTGCTATAAGGACATTGAGCTGCTAGCTATTAGCATGAGGCCATATTATTTACCGAGGGAATTCTCGCATGTTGTTATTATTGCGGTGTATGCCCCCCCCTCTGCAAATAGCGACACGGCCCTTGATGTCCTTCACTCAGCAGTCAGCAGACTGCAGACACAGCACCCTCATGCCCTTTTCCTTATCTCGGGGGACTTCAACCATGTGTCTCCATCGTCCACTCTGACCACTTTCTCACAATATGTTACCTGTCACACCAGAGAAGATAGGACACTGGACTTATTCTATGCCAACACCAAGGAGGCATACTCATCATCACCACTTCCTCCTCTGGGCAGATCCGATCACAACCTGGTGCACCTCCTGCCTGTGTACAAACCACTTGTGCACAGACAACCAGCTGTGACCCGCACTATAAGAAGATGGTCCCCTGAGTCTGAGGAGGCTCTGAGGGACTGCTTTGAAACCACTGTGTGGGACGAACTCTGCAATCCTCATGGGGAGGACATTGACAGCCTGACTCACTGCATAACGGACTACATTAATTTTTGTGTGGACAACACTGTACCCACCAGGACTGTACGGTGTTTTCCAAACAACAAACCATGGATTAACGCTGACATAAAGGCTCTCCTGAAGGAGAAGAAGAGAGCCTTTAGGTCAGGCGACAGGGAGCGACTGAAGGAGGTGCAGAGAGAGCTGAGGAGGAAGATCAGAGAAGGGAAGAGTAGCTACAGAAAGAAGATGGAGGACCAGCTGCAGAGGAACAACATCTGTGGAGTCTGAGGGGCCTTAAAACCATCTCAGGGCACAGGGAACCAGACTCTCAGACTGTGGGGGATCAGAAGTGGGTGAACGACCTGAACTTGTTTTTCAACAGGTTTGACCAGTCACCCAACCCTCCCTCCCCCCAGTTGCCTCTGCTGCAGCCCCCCTTGTCGGCACCTCCAGGTTACTGCTCCATCCCCCCTCCTGCAGGTCTCAGCTCACAATCACCCCCCACTGCCCTTGCTCCTCCAGGACACTGCCCCACCCCCCCTCCTGCAGAACCCAGCTCACAACTACCCCCCACTGCCCCTACTCCTATTCCAACCCGCTCAGCCACCCCCCCCCCCCCTTCCCTCATGACTTCAATCACCCAGTCCCCATGTTCCAATCTGTCCCTCTCTACAGACCAGGTGAGAAGGGAGCTCAGAAGGATCAGCGAGGAAGGCTACGGGTCCGGACGGAATCAGCTCCAGGCTCCTCAAATCCTGTGCAGACCAGCTCTGTGGGATTGCGGGGCATGTCTTCAACCTCAGCCTGAAGTTGGGAAGAGTTCCACAGCTGTGGAAAACATCCTGTGTGGTACCGGTGCCTAAGACAGCGCACCAACCACCTCTTCAATAACTATAGGCCTGTGGCACTTACATCACACTTGATGAAGACACTGGAGCGACTAGTACTCTCCCATCTCCGCCCCCTGGTGAGGCCGTCGATGGACCCATTGCAGTTTGCCTACCAGCCTGGTATTGGAGTGGAGGACGCTGTCATCTTCCTCCTGCACAGAGCTCTCTCTCACCTGGAGAAGCCCGGCAGCACTGTGAGGATCATGTTTTCGATTTCTCCAGTGCCTTCAATACCATACAGCCACTGCTCCTGAGGGACAAGCTGGAGCACTCGGGAGTGGATCACCACATCTCGACCTGGATACTGGACTACCTCACCAACCGCCCACAGTATGTGAGGACAAAGGACTGTGAGTCTGACATGGTGGTCAGCAGTACAGGGGCTCCACAGGGAACAGTCTTGGCTCCTTTCCTGTTCACCCTGTACACGGCAGACTTCATGTACAGGACAACCAACTGCCACCTGCAGAAGTTCTCCGATGACTCTGCCATCGTCGGCCTCATCACAGACGACGATGACAGGGAGTACAGAGAACTGATCCAGGACTTCGTGGACTGGTGTCGGCGGAATCACCTCCAGATCAACTCAGGGAAAACCAAGGAGCTGGTGGTGGACTTCCGCAGAGCAGCAGCCCCCCCCCCAACACCAGTGAACATCCAGGGAACGGACATTGAGAGTGTGGTCTCTTACAGGTACCTGGGTGTTCACCTGAACAATAAACTGGACTGGACTGATAACACTAATGCCCTATACAAGAAGGGTCAGAGCAGGCTCTACCTTCTTAGGAGACTCAGGTCCTTTGGAGTGCAGGGGGCGCTCCTCAGGTCCTTCTTTGACTCTGTTGTGGCATCAGCCGTTTTCTATGGTGTGGTCTGCTGGAGCAGCAGCATCTCTGCTGGGCGGACAGGAAGAGACTGGACAAACTGATCAGGAAGGCCAGCTCAGTCCTGGGTTGCTCCCTTGACCCAGTGCAGGTGGTGGGAGAGAGGAGGATGGTAGCAAAGCTATCATCAATGATGGTGAATGAGTCCCACCCCATGCAGGACACACTGACTGCACTGAGCAGCTCCTTCAGTGAGAGGCTTCTTCACCCCAAGACAGTGAAGGAGCGTTATCGCAGGTCCTTCCTTCCTGCGGCTGTTAGAGACTGTACAACCAGCTGTGCTGCAGCAAACCACATGCACAAAACCACATGCACAAAACCACTTGCACACATACTCTGTTCTGGACTTAATAACTGGTGTTTTTTTATGTGCAGCCTCCCCATTCTCCTTTTTTTCATACTGTTTGCTGTTTATAGTATTTATTATTATTGTGTATTATTGTGTAAATCCTGAGTATTTTTTCTGCTGCTGTAACAGTGCAATTTCCCCATTGTGGGACTATTAAAGGTTTATCTTATCTTATCTTATCTTATCTTATCTTGTTTTATGGCCATACAACAGAAGTAGCATTTTTTTTCCTCCACCAACTCTGCTTGTCCCTCTTGTTCCTCCTCAGCGTCTATGTCGATCACTGCTGTTTGCTGAAAGCCGGGTAGTCACGTGACCATACCTGCGGCTGCCCACAGCCTGTGGATGTGGCGTCAATTACTCCACATTGGTTTACATTAAATCGCAAATCGCAGGCTTTTATGCGGTTACGTAATCGCACAGCGTGACATCGCGATTGCGATTAGATTAATCCTGCAGCACTAATCCTCGGTACACACACACTCATACACACACTGTGCACACACATGCAATCAGACATTCATCTTAGCACATCCCAAAAGAGCAGCAGCAACACACAGGGATGAGGATTAGCTAAACACAGGACATATTTCAGCACTGATTTTTATTGTCCTTCTATCGCTTCCAACACCAGCGTTATTTCATTTCTGAACAAATAGTCTGCATTTAAGCACGAGTTCACTCATGGCTTTGAATTACAAACCACAACTTCAGTCTCTTGTGATCCTCCCTTCTTGTGACTCCACACCCCCACAGTGTCAGTATTCCCTGGTTTCTTTAAGTTCCATCTGAAACACTTGTTCAGGGGGGTTATCTACACACTCAAGCCCATTATTGGGCGGCCTTACTGAGTGAAACCGACTCCAGTCCCCTTTGCACAGGATCCAAGGCAGTACATCCACCTTGTAATGCAGCTCTGGTGAAAACTCTGTACTGATTAAATTTGGCGCTCCTGCTCCTTTTCCTCGTGTTATTAGTCTCATCTGATCATCATAACAGCAATGCTGTGCTGCTAACGTTGTGCTGTCATACGATAGCATTGAGCGTAAGCAGAATCTGGCTGAGGGTTTATAGATGTCCAAGCGTTCTTTGGGTCCACTTGCATCCCTCCAGCGGTAAGTCTTGTGAAGTTTGGTGTCCTGGATGTTGACGGCACTGTAAACAGCCTCAGAAGGATAGGAGCAGGGGCAGCTGGGAAGCTCAGTGAGTACTTGGTGCAGGTACTTCTGGAGGAAGTCATTCTTGCAGCTTAGCCACTTCTCACAGCTGTCTACATCTGGAAAGGGGAGGTGGGGGTGGGGAGTGGGACAGTTAGTCTTGTTCAATGACATGACATTTCATTACACAACATTTCATTTTCAAATAAAACTAACATTGGTCCTAAAGATTATAGATTTCTTCTGAGTTTCCTGCTGCTCAGTATTTTCTGGACCCATGTGGCCAAAAAAAGGGCTCAAGTAAATTTAAAGGTTAGATGTATATTAAATCCCAACATATTTTATCACTAAGATAATTTTTGTTTGGAGAATGGAAAATATTTTAATAGTGAAGTTGTATACATAAAGATCTCAATTAATAAGGAGTCACATTTATTTGTGTATTTTAAGTCAAATTACATGTATTGTAAAAAGTGGGAGGACATCACTGTCTTGGTTTTCATCCTACATCTTAAGATACTATTACAGCTTAAGTTAGTTATTGAACATGATAGAGACAACTCAATAAGCCTGAAAACACTTGCCCTTTTCTCACTCTGCATCAGAGAAATTGTAAGTCTCCTCTGACAGCAGCTGCTAAAAACTGAGGGTCTTATTAGAAATATATACGTTCAGGCTGGAAAACTGTCAGAAAGAAAAATAACTTAAAAGATGTTTTGCTGTTGATAGTGGATGCAGGTTTGAAAGGAAACCCGTCCAACAATGGAATGCGTCCTTTTCTCCCATTGTATCCCTCGTTATGTTTGCAGAGTGAAACTAACTATCACATTCTCTGGCTGATGCTTAGTGGCAGGAGAGCAATAAAATGGAAAGTAAAAAGCAGTTCAAATATTTGTGGGAGAATGTCTCTGTGCTTCATTGCGTCCTTGACAGAAGTGGTGCAGCAGCCCTCAGCATGTTGGGAAGGGTGAATTCTAAATATCAAAACCAGGCTTTCACACTGTGATTGAGTCTCTAACCCACCACTGAATAAAACAATGTTTCATATACAGTCCAACCTCTTGGCTGTAGTGTGGATGCATGGATCCTTTACACAACATAAAAACACACACTCCATACATACTTGTGTCCAGGAAATTGGTGCTGTTGGTGGTCTGGATGGGAGTCAGAACAGTCACTGTGTCTACAAGACAGATGCAGAAAGTCTTGAGGTGGTCTTCACAAACATGTTTGTATGTGCTGTACCTACTGCTAAGTCAAAAGCTTTTATTTTTTGTCAGTCATTTCTTCATCTTTTTTTGGTCCTTGCTACTAAAGCCACACTGTAGAAGGCTGTTTATTTGTAACTGCTAATCTCTAATATGCATAGACTGAAACATATTTAGTGTTTAGTATTTTTGGTAGTCTTCAGGCTGTCTTTAAATACAATCAAACTTTAATGTGGTCTTGCGTGGTGTGGTTGACACCCAGGCCTGGTGTGATATTTCTCTAGTGGCACATTCAGAATAACTTTGAAATAACTTCAAACATTGCAAATGAAAACTAATGAGCTCTGGCTCAAGTCATAGACTGTATAAGACATGGACGTAGCACCTGTGACGTCACCCATTGGTTTTGGGGAGTCGTTTTTGTGACCAAACCATGGGCATTTGAGCTGCGCCATCTTGAATTTTAGTGGGAGTGTACTTTCCATATTTGGCGAAGAGGCGGTTACTCTACGGGTCAGCCGGCCGAGAACCCGGCCACTTAGCTCGGAGCAACCGAGCTAGCTTAAGGATAATCAGCTAATCAGCTAGGCTAACAAGCTAAGCGGCAGCTACATCCATCACACGACAGTCCCAGAGTCCGACCCGACTAGCTCGACCCCGTGTAACCGCGACACACAGCATACAACAGAGATCATAATGTTGCTGCTGTGTTTTAAACATGACTGTTTCAGATAGAGAGGTTTTAGATGGAGCTGCAGGGTTTGGTGGAGTTGTGGGGGGGAAATTTATTTCTAGCCTGTTATTTAACTGTGAAACAATCATTATTATTTCATATTAATAAAATATATTAAAAAGTTAAAACATTATTATTATTATTATTATTATTATTGTTGTCATTATTATTAATGATATATAATGAGTGAACGATAAAAAATAATGATGATAATAATAATAATTAACATAATTAACGTGTTTAATATTTACCGGCTTTCACCGCTGCCTCCATCCACTATCCATTTAGTTACAGCAGCACACAAACAACAGCAGCCGCTTACTGACGGAGCTGCTCTGTCCATGCAATGTCGGACTTTTTAAACAGAAAAATGAGACGAAATAAAGTTGTAGCCTCGTATTGCCGTAATAAATGGACTCTGAGAGCACGGAACACACCGCAGTAGCGTCCCTAACATTATCCGCTCCAGTCCTCTATCTGTATCAGCAATCTGCATCGGCAATTAAGTCATAAGCCAGCGGCAAAATATGCCGGCACTAATTAGTGCAAACATCCAGGTAAAATAGTGAGAAATTTACTTACCAAAAAAACTGCAACACAGACTCCTTCGACGGTCGGTTAGTACAGTCCACACTACAACAAGCCATACTGTCACAAAAACCTATCCGAACATTGGCAAACAAACACGGACACTGCAGCCCCTGTCAACCGCTGGAGGTAGCCGGAGGCCTCTGGATGTAGCCGCCTAGCCCAGCCGATGCTTTACGAGCTAACTGTCGGTGCCTGTCTATGGACTGTCACTCAACGTAACCAATTTATTAAGCCTAAATAACACTAAAACGGTTGTGGCACAAAAAAATTCACCCCCCTCACAGTGTTCACGGAGGTGGAAACTATCAATAGAGACCAAAAACAAAAAATGTACCAGGCTGTAAATATGTTTTTTTAGGCTGTAAAGTTAGCTATTTTAACATGGGGGTCAATGGAGAATTGCTCACTTCTGGAGCCAGCCCCCAGCGGTAGCCGAGGAACTGCAGCTTTTTGAACGCGGAAGTGATCCTCACTGCTGAAACCTACATCTCCTCCCTTGGCTCAAGTACAGAGCCAGAGTTCATCCTTGCTGTTTCTCTTTCAAAATGTAAAAAAAAAAAAAAAAAACTTGTTCCGACCAACTGCACAGATTCTAGTAACATGGTAACTCAACTAAATATCCAACAGAAATTTAGAGATATCCCACTTCTATTTTTAGCTTTTTGAATGGATGACTGGTAAGGTAAAGTTTTATAGTACTTTTGTTATTAAAATACCTTGAAGTGACTGATAGCTGTTAAACATGTTGGAATAATTTAGTCTTGCCACATCACAGAGTTTCTGCTTCATACCAGCACAATTCTCCAGGTCGCAAGTGCGTGACTCTGTTGCAGTGCATGCGTAGCCACAGGAGCGAGTGCGTTTCTGGGTGCCGTGTCCACAGGTAACGCTGCAGGGAGCCCAGTGGCTCCACCCTTCCTCGTACTCTGAAAAACACAGGAGGGAAAGATGGATAAAGGGGAGATGTGCAGAGGGGAGAAAAGCAAAACTACGGAGTAATATATTAAGTGCTGGCTTTGAAGTTAGCCTAGTGAATTCCTCGCCCAGCTGGTGTATTTGCGGTATGCAATTAAGGAGCGGCTGAAAAGACTGGGAGAACGACAGCGTGGGACCTCTGAGACATGCTCCCCTGTATTTAAACAACACAGGCAGGGGGGTTGAGAGAGGAAGCGAACTTCAAAAGATAGGGGTGTGGGTGGGGGAGGTGGCAGTAAGGAGTGAAAGTCTTGCAGTGAGAGTGACGACAGCTGCATACTAACAAAACTCTTCACTGAGCTTTCAGAAGAGTACAAAATGAATGCCAACATTTTATCAACAACTGGAGCTTAATGTTGCATCTGAGCGCATACATCAGTTTTAAGTTATAATTTAAACACATCTTAATGCTATATCTGAAATAAAAAGCAGAAGAAGATAAGAGTATAATGAAGCCTTTTGAAAACAGTGATACATCTATAAGTTCTCCTGCCTAATCAGAAATGCATGCCAGTGCATTTAGGCCAGACTCAAAGGTCTGGAACTGTTACCCTCAGACCTGTTTTCACACAGAAGTTAATGATGCACTGCCACTAAATGAATATTGCATAGTTTTGGAGAAAGTCATAATTGTGCTAATGATCAGGCAGGAAGTACAGCCACCTGGTGTTTGTGTGTGAGAGCGAAAAGAGTCATTTGGAATATGAGCACATGAAACTGTGTGTGTCTGAGTGAAATCCAACTGAAATATGTACATCAGATGATTGTAAGCTCAAACACGTGCATGGTAAGGTGTGCACCAACACAAACAGTCAGCAGGGCAGTGAAATGACTCACAGATTGTCTGACTGGACAATAATGACTTCACTTCCTCCTCAATATTTTTCAACTTGAAGCTGCATTAACATATTCTGTAGCCACCTTCTTTCACCATACCAGGACACAAGCTTGGCTACAAATAATGCTAATGTGTTTACATCTTGTTCAGCTGACCAGTAGCCAAACAGATTAATCAATATTGCTTTAAAGGTTTTTTGTGTTTTCATGTCTGTCTCCGTATCATGCTCAAAATTATAATGTTATCATGTGGACATTTAGTAGGCATGAGCTTAGCATGTTCACCACCTTAGTGTCTTGGCATGCAACACTAAGGTCACCCCCTATGAGAGGGGGCAGCCGTGGTGCAGCAAGTGCGGCTTTGGACTTCGGACTGGCCTGAGATCGGAGGGTCGTGGGTTCAATCCCTCGACCAAGAGCAAAAAATTGGATACGGTAGTGGTGAAGGACACGCGCCTCCCCTGCCTCTGCGACCATGCCTGCCCCAGCGTCTCTAGTGCACGTGCATGCTTGAGTGTGTGTTGCGTTCACTTGGTGCGGGTAAATGCAGAGAGTAATTTCCCCAGGAGGGATCAATAAAGTAACTTTACACATAGGTAACTTAATTACTTATCCCCAGGAGGGCTCAATAAAGTATTTAAAATAAAAAAGAAAAATAAAAAATGCTTACATTAGCTATTTGTAGTCTGTGTGCATGTGTGATTTCACAAGAGTCATGGGTCACATAGGTCAGGGGATGTTGGAGGCAAGCTGTGTAAAGATATTTTGAAGATGCTTTTGTTTTGTTGACTTGACCATCTGAGTGAGAGGTCTACACAACCAGTTCCAAACACTCACTCAGTCACCCACACAAACACATTCTTGTCTTACTATCTTTGTGAGTACACTTAATGACATGATGCACTAGCCCCTTCCCCTAAACTTAACCATCACAACTGAATGTCTGACCCCAACACAGGTTCTGAACGCAGGGTTCTAGTCAGTCCGAACGTGGCCTTAGACTTTGCATTGCAAAGATTGTTAACACAATATTCAACAAGCACCTTTTTGTAGATGGAACCACTAGACTGAACTACTGTTTATGTGAATACATGTTGCAAATGATTCTTAGGATTTCTTGGCTTTTCAGAGCAAATTTCATCACAGAAATTATTAAATTTAGCTCCAAGAGTAAAACTTAAAATGTTTTAATTCAACTAGAAGTACCACATGGTGGTGGTATGCCTGTAGTAGATGTAGAGGTAGAGGTTAGGGGTGTTTTGTAGTGATAATGGCAATGTTTGGGAAGGTTAGTGTTGGATCTTCACAAGCAAAACTTACACAAGATCACAGTGGTCTTGACCTTTAACCTCTGACCTCCAATACATATTGACTTCATCTTTGACAAGCAGTGATAATATGTGCAAAGTCATCACTCAAAATCAGAATCAGAAACACTTTATTACCAGGTATGTTACACATACAAGGAATTTGGCGTGGTGTTGTCGGTGCAAACAGAAAACTGCAGAGGATCCAGGAGTGGCTCGGTGATGGCCTTGAGGTGGGTCAGGACGAGGCACTCAAATGTCTTCATGAATACAGAGGTCAGGGCGACGGGTCTATAGTCATTAAGTCCTATGATCCTCAGTTTCTTGGGGATGGAGATGATGGTGGAGGTCTTGAAGCAGGCTGGTACATGACATGTCTCCAGTGAAGAGTTGCTGATCAGCGCAGTGCTTCAGGGTGGATGGAGAGACCGAGTCAGGACCGGCTGCCTTGCAGGGTTTTGTCTCCTAAAGAGTCTGTTTACATCTCTCTCCAGGATGGAGAGGGATGCAGTTGTGGTGGGGGAGGAGGGGCCATTGGGTTGGGGCTGGTAGGTGGTGTCAGGATTGTTCCATTGTCTTTCAAAGTGACAGTAAAACTCATTCAGTCTGTTGGTGAGGTGTGAGTAGTTAGCAGAGTGGAGGGGGCTTTAGGCTTGAAGTTGGTGACCTGCCTGAGCCCTTTCCATACAGAGGCAGAGTCATTGGCTTAGAGTACAGTCGTTTAGCTTCACTCACCCCCTCGCTAAACCTCTACTTTGCCTCTTTAAACATGTCCCTGTCCCCACTCCCGAATGCCCTTTCCTTCTCCAATCTCAGCTGTCTGAGTTTGGCTGTGAACCAGGGTTTGTCATTGTTATAAGTCACCCTGGTGCGTGATGGGATACAGCAGTCCTCACAGAAGCTGATGTATGTCACAGCCTCTGTGTACTCATCCAGACTGATGGTAGCAGTCCTGAAAACATCCCAGTGCTTTGACGTCCTCACAACAGGAATCAGGGGGACCATGGTGTGGTCAGTGTGACCCAGTGCAGAGTGAGGGAAAGCATGGTAGGCGTTACTGACAGTGGTATAACAGTGATCCAGAGTGGTGTTCTCTCTGGTCGGACATTTAATAAGCTGTCTGTATTTGGGGAGTTCGTGACTGAGGTTACCTTTGTTAAAGTCAGAGGACAAATACAAAGGAGTCCATGTTAGTCTGCTCTACACACAGAATCTGGTCGGCGAGTGTGCGCTGGGCTTCCTGCATGTCAGCCTGCGGTGGAATGTAAACAGAGAAATGTTGGAGAAAAATATTCCGGGGAGTGCAGTGTAGGACCCGCTTCTATGGAGGCATACGAGCGCACCAGCGCGTTTACCTCTCCTCTAGCGCTCTTCTAGAATTCACACTGTTCTGAAAGGCTCAGGCCTCAGCCAACTCAGAGAAAGTCTCAAACATAGGGAGGAGAAGAGCCAACAGAGGAAAATATTGCCAGCCAGGATGGAACTAAAGCAGTGACCGTACAATGCTGAGCTTTTTTCGGGGCTTTCAATCACATTGTGTAGTTTTCCGTACAAGATGGCATTTGTGATGATGACGATGATGATGTTACACCAGATGCTCAACCGACAAAGCAACCCATACTCTTGTCCAGAAGTTGAGAGACCTTCCATTGTTGATGCTGTATTTAACCCAGACATACCAGATCCAAGCCACTATCCAATTACTGATGTATCAAAATAGTGAGTTGAACATTTCCTAAGTTTATAAGCTGTAAAATAGATTTCAGTCACACCTTCCTGACTAATATTGTGTAAATATGTAATATTATGAGTAAAACTGCACAGTTTTGGTTTTAAGAAAGTATTGTTACCGTAGTTTTCCTTGGCATGCCAGTCTTCATTCCAGTGCCCCTCCCAGTCACCCCTCACATGTAACTATCAATAGCCTCACTCACTAGTGGATCAGCTGCAGCCTGTTTGCAGCTCCCGATTTTCTTTCACTTTTATTCTACTTTTCTTATCTTTGAGGCACTTTTTGTTAGCCGTTGGATTACTTTCTTTTCATCACACTGAGACATGTGGGTTGTGAGAAGGCTTTTATTTGCCGTTGCGTTAGAGGAGGGATCCCTGTTGACCTCAAGTCGGCTTTTTCACTGACAATGCAAGAGGAGATCCCTGTTGAAAGACATACCAGGGATGCAGAGGAAACAAAAAGTTATGGAGGAAGAGGGAGGCTCTGAAACATCAAAGGAGAAGTTTTAAGCCCTGTCTCCCCTCTATCATCATGGGGAACGTGAGGTCCCTCGCAAATAAGATGGACGAGCTGATGGGGCTGGCCCAGAGTCAGAGGGCGTATCGTGAGTGTAGTGTGATGTGCTTCACGGAGACATGGCTGCACCAGGATGTTCCTGATGATAATGCTACCATCAGAGGCTTCCACACGGTCCGTGCCGACAGAGACTGCGTCAGGAGCGGTAAGCGCAAAGGAGGAGGGCTTGCCGTTCTGGTGAATAATCGGTGGTGTAACCCCACTCACATCACTGTGAAGGAGCGCATCTGTGGCCCGGATGTTGAACTGTGTGCTGTCGGACTTCGTCCATATTATCTGCCCAGGGAGTTTTCTCATGTTATCATGGTGGCAGTTTATGTTGCCCCCTCTGCAAACCCAAACACCGCGTGTGACGTCATTCACTCTGCAATAGCCCGGTTACAGACTCAGCACCCGAGTGCATTCATTGCTATTTCGGGTGACTTCAACCATGTTAATTTGGACTCCACACTTCCCACTTTCACACAGTTTGTGAACTGTCCTACCAGGGAAGGAAGAACAATAGACCTGCTGTATGCTAATGTAAAGGATGCTTACAGCTCTTCCCCCCTCCCCCCACTGGGTAGGTCAGATCACAACCTGGTTCACCTCACCCCCTGCTATGTGCCTCTTGTCAAGAGTCTGCCTGCAACTTCAAAGACTGTGAGGAGATGGACAGACAAGGCTAAGGAGACACTTCAGGGCTGCTTTGAGGTGACAGACTGGCAGGCACTCTGTGAGCCCCATGGTGACGACATTGATGGGCTCACTGAGTGCATCACAGGATACATAAACTTCTGTGTGGACACCATTGTCCCAGCCAGGACAGTCAGTTGTTACCCCAACAACAAGCCGTGGGTAACAAGGGATATTAAAGCCATTCTGAAAGACAAGAAAAATACAGGCAACTCTGAAATCCAAGATCAGAGAGGCCAAGGAGAAGTACAGGAAGAAGTTGGAGGGGAAACTTAAGCATAACAACATGAGAGAGGTGTGGAGTGGCATGAGGACCATCACTGGTTACCAGCCAAGAAACGGCGGAGGAGCTGACGGCAGCGTGGAATGGGCAAATGAGCTGAATCTGTTTTTTAACAGATTCGACAGAGTGACCCCAGATCACCCCCCAGCAGACTCTGCAGTACAAAGGCAACCATCAACTCCACTCTCTCTCCCTCCCCCCTCCTCTTCTTGCTCTCCCTCATCTCCATATGAACACCTCACTCCCACCTCCTCCTCGGACTCCCCTGACTGCACTCAACAGAGAAGCACATACACCCCTCCCCTACCTGACAGCTCCACACTGAGCTTCACTGTTGACCAGGTGAGAAGACAGCTGAACAGACTCCATGCAGGCAAGTCAGCAGGCCCGGATGGCGTGAGCCCAAGGGCCCTGAAGACCTGTGCCCCCCAGCTATGTGGAGTGTTTCACTATGTCTTCAACATGAGTCTCAGTCTTCAGAAGGTCCCCATGTTGTGGAAGACATCATGCCTTGTTCCTGTACCAAAGACACAGCGTCCCAACGACCTCAAGGATTACAGGCCTGTTGCACTGACGTCACACATAATGAAGACTCTGGAGAGACTCATCCTGGAGCAGCTCCGACCTATGGTCCAACCACTGTTGGATCCCCTTCAATTTGCCTACCAGCCCCCGTCTTGGAGTGGACCACGCCATCATCTACCTGCTCAACCAAGTCTACACCCACCTGGACAAGCCCGGCGAGCACTGTGAGGGTCATGTTTTTTGACTTCTCCAGTGCATTTGACACCATCAGGCCGACTCTACTGGGTGAGAAGCTGACAACGATGCAGGTGGATGCCCCACTGGTGTCCTGGATTGTGGACTACCTGACTGGCAGACCACAGTACGTGCGCCTGCAGTGCTGTATGTCAGACAGAGTGATCAGCAACACGGGGCTCCGTGAGGGGACCGTCCTCTCTCCCTTCCTCTCTCTTCCACTCTCTACACCACTGATTTCAGATACTGCACAGAGACCTGCCACCTTCAGAAGTTTTCTGACGACTCTGCTGTAGTAGGATGTATTTCAGGTGGTGATGAGAGTGAGTACAGGACTGTGGTTGACAACTTTG
This sequence comes from Toxotes chatareus, assembly GCA_016801885.1. NCBI lineage: Eukaryota > Metazoa > Chordata > Actinopteri > Toxotidae > Toxotes > Toxotes chatareus. The sequence continues at coordinate 23,018,123 of CM028899.1, forward strand.
TCACGTGGAGCAGGAGAAACCACCTGCAGCTCAATGTGACAAAGACAAAGGAACTGGTGGTAGACTTGAGGAGGACCAAGGCTACGGTGACCCCTGTTACCATTCAAGGGGTCAATGTGGACATGGTGGAGGAGTACAGGTACCTGGGGGTGTACCTGGATTGCAAACTGGACTGGTCCAAAAACGTGGACAATGTGTACAAAAAGGGCCAGAGCCGTCTCTATTTTCTGAGACGGCTAAGGTCCTTCAACATCTGCCGGACGATGCTGCGGATGTTCTATGAGTCTGTGGTGGCCAGTGCCATCCTGTACGCTGTTGTCTGCTGGGGCAGCAGCCTGAGGGTAAAGGACACTAACAGACTCAATAAGATCATCAAGAAGGCCAGCCATGTTGTGGGGGAGGAACTGGACTCACTGAATACAGTGTTGGAGAGAAGAGTGTTGTCCAAAGTTAGGACAATATTGGACTCTCCTGCACACCCTCTCCACCATGTGCTGATTAGTCACAGAAGCTCGTTCAGCAACAGACTCATTGTTCCACGCTGCACAACAGAGCGACACAGGAAATCATTCCTGCCTGTCGCAATCAAGATATACAATTCAGAAAAAAAAAAAAAAAAAAAAAAGAAACTCATGTATACTGTGTATACATCATTTTTGAAACAGTTAAAACACATACCTCATGTATATAATGCAAATAAGAAGATGTCTTTATGTTTTTTCTATTTTTCTACTTTATTATATTTTCTGTTTGATTATTGGATTATATATATATATATATATCTTAATCTTCTTTGTTCAATTTCTTCTTCATTTTTCACTTGGGAGTGTATAAGTAACAGAAGAATTTCCTCACGGGATTAATAAAGTTTATTCTGATTTGATTCTGATTAAATGAAATATAAATCACATAAAATATATACTGAGCCAATTATGTGAATCCAATAAGAGTAACTGAAATACAGCTCAATATTACGTACAACTCAAATTATAATGATCACCAAACGGATCAATCAAACGGAAAATGCAACGTAAACAACAGTGCTTAGCTACGCAGTGAGCTAGCATAAACGTTTAGCGGCGGCTAACTACCTGCCGCTAATTAGTAGCTAATTCTTTATAACCTAACGATTGCTACTGCCCAAAAACGACTGGCATGTTATTACTAACGAAAGATACACGTGTCATAACAACAAAAACTCACTGCTTTAAGACGCACACTGCGGAGTCACTCAACTGTTTTTCTCCGATCGATAGACACGTCTGCGGTGCATTCAAGGACCGCGGCAGTGTGGGAACTTACATGTGCGATCATTAACAGCACTCTTAAGGGAACAGTACTAACAGAGACGACTTTTTGTACAATCATTATTTGACTGACAGATGTTAAATGTTCTTGTATCCATCTTCTGACCTGATTTTCAGTTAGCTTTTCTTTTTGTCTTCATATTGGAGGATATGCCATAATGCTGACTAATCATTTAACTCATTATGTGACTTCTAAAACTAGTGAAGTGATGAATTAGGTGTGTCCTATGCAAGGGGATGAATACTTGTGCAAACACTTATTTTATATTTGACATTTAGATCATTCTTGACTTTAACATTACTCTGATTCAATTTTGTAAAATAATGAAACATCAAAACGTCCAGTGGGCAATTTTTTTATAGACACTGTATATATATATATAAAGCATCATTTGTTTTGTAAGGTTTAGCTAGAGCTGGAATGTACAAATTATTCTTTTCTTCTCTCTGGTTTCAAAACAATTTAACCTGTTGACCTTTGATTAGTGCAGCTCCATAAAGCCAGCCACTATGTAGACAACACAAAGTGCCAAACTACACATTTCAAAGGCTTCTGAAAATTTGATCAGTTTATTATTATGTTGATTCCTTTTATGCTAACTGAAAAAAAAGATTATTTTTGTGCTAGTCCTCTTGTTATACATTCAGTAAAGTGACCATAGTCTGTGCTAAATCCCAAGAGGAAACAGTAAACAGCTCTACCCTGATATCCATGTAACAATGGTATCTTATGGCTTGCTCTGATTATGACCCACATGATTCCTGAGAGGGCTGCTTTCCATTGGGTTCCTGTTTGACTGCAGCATTGCCCAAATACACAATCGTATAGGAGAGGATAGAGGGGGGAGTACAGCTGAACGAATGACGAATACATTACTGACTTTTTAACCACAAAGTCAAGCTTGGGTTTAGATGCACTAAATGATCTCTTACCACTAAAAGACCTAAAAACATAAACATAGCCCTGGCACACAGTTTATCCACTTCTTCATTATAAAAATCAAAAAAAAAAAATCTAAATTTGAGATAAATAAATTTGAGAGTCTAAATTTGACATATCTCACTAAAATAAATGTGTATTTTATAAGACAAAGAATGATATACCACAATTTGACATGTTGGTACAAGCTCTCAGACATGATGAAGGGAGTGATGGCACTGGTACAGGAGAAGTCTGTTTATTTGAAATCAGATTAAAAGTGTTCTCTTTGTTTATGAAAGATGGTTACTGTGCAGTGTAGGAGAGGACTGGGAGAAATGAATGAAAAGTATGGCTGGATGGAAAGATGAAGTGATAACCTGTTCTAACTATGTCTATGTTTCTCTCTCACACAACCACACACAAACATAGATGCGCGCTCACACACGTAAACATATACAGGTCTAGACAAAACCCTGGTTTTCAACTGCAACTGTTTATAAAGACAAAGCAGCTGTTGAAGACAGAGATTTCAACATGATGAATAGCCTAATATAAATCCTTGACGCATGGAGAAACCACTAACACAAGTTTTACCGGGTAACTGTGTGTTGCCGAGGGAGGAAGGGGAGGGACGCGAAGATGGCAAGATGGCACCTAGCGAAGAAGCTCCGAAGGCCGTGTACTACTTTCTTTGAAAAACCCTTTCAAACTGTCAACATTTTCTTAAAAAGGACACGTTACTGATATGTCAAAGTCTTTGGCTGTGAAGCAGTGTGAAATTTTTACTCGGGGACGCAAGGCAAACATTAAAACAACTCCGCCGGAAATCTTGAGTAGCGCAGATGTTAACATGGCTAGCATAGTGGAGGTATTGAGCGAGCTGAAATCACTGCTCAGACTTTGGAACGAAGCTGGATAATATTGATACAAGACTAATCGGAATGGCAAATGCATTGACTGCACTTGAAAGTAAAGTGATGGAGATAAAACAAGACGTTTTGACAAACACAGCTCATATCGGTGAAGCCGAAGCTTGTATTAACGAGACAGAAAAAGCGATTGAGAAAACTGAAACAGCACTGGAATCAGCGATTAAACAAACTGCTTTTCTCGAGGCAAAAACAGATGATCTGGAGAACCGGGGAAGGAGAAAGAACCTGCGCATACTGTATTTGGCATACAAGAGGGAGCAGAGGGAACACAATCACTCTTCGACTTCATCGCTGACAAACTTCCAAGATGGTTAGATTTACACCCCCAAAAGTCATTCACACTGGAGCGGGTTCACCGTACATTAGCCTCTGTTTCCTAAAAATTCAAGAGAAGGAATTTGTCTACCGGGAAACAAAGAAACAAGAAATTACACACGATGGGGTCAAGATCACATTTGCACAGGACTTCTCCGCAGAGACGGTCCGAATCAGACGGGGGTTCCACCCGGTCATTAAGCTGTTTGTCGACATCAATGCCTTCCGTGGATTCCAACACAACCCCTGCAGGCTCAGAGTCCTGCATGGCGGCAAGATTCATCTCTTCTCAACACCACAGGAAGCTGAAGAGTTTTACAAAAACCTTCCAAAAGCAGCAGCGGGGGCCCGGGATGAGTGAGTCATAAAGGACATGCTCCTGATACAGCGGAGACAGATATAAAGACACTTTACAATACTGCACCTGCACAACAGAGCAATAACAGGTGACATCTAGAATATACAGTGAATAGAAGTTCAAAATATTTAAAAGTATAGTAATTGTATATACTGTACATATTTTTGTTGAAAAGATGTCTACATAGTTCAAGCTTAATTTGAACCGACTTTGTTTACATGTTGACAAAGTTTTCAAAAGATAAATTCACTATTTTATTTGGAAAAGGGTGACAATAGTATTTTAAATAACACCGTTGATAGATACAGTTAGTCATAGAGTGTTATTGGTGAGGTCGCATTGATTAGTTGTTCCTCAATATTGTGGAGCAACGTCCTCTAAATCCATTTTGTTTCAAGGGGAGGGGTATGCATTTCACAAGGGAAATGCTAATGTTCTATGAGGGACTGTTTAAAATAGGTTTTGTGTGTAGTGTGTGTGAGTGCTTGAAAGTCTGTGTAAACTTGCATTTTCATTATAATGTTCACTTTATTTTTATTTTTCAGATCCCAAATTTATCTCAATAATGCAATAATAATTTATGGAGAGGTCAAAATGGGAAAGTAATCTGAATGTCAATATTATGATCTGAAATGTCATAGGAATGAGAAAATTAATGAAATTGAAACAAGTATTAAATAAGATAAAATATTTAAAATCTAAGATTATTTTCATACAAGGTCAGGTATTTCATGCTTCTTTTAACAGTCATGCTAGAGGGGTCGCTATTCTATAAATCAATACCATTTCAAACCTTAAAGCTCATCAAAGATCCACATGGGAGGTACATTATTGTTCAAGGTAATATTGTGTCACAAAAAATTAATTTTATAAATATATATGGTCCCAATGATGATAACCCGTCCTTTTTTGAAAGATTATTCTTAACTGTATCTGCTTTGGAGGGCCTCCACATAATAGGCGGAGACTTTAATTGTACTCTAGATCCAGTGCTGGATAGGTCTACTCAAACTGACAACACTCATACAAGAACCAGAAAAATACTTGCAAACAATGTCTGAAGAATAAAAAAACCCTAATAGCAGGGAATACTCATGTTATTCAAGTTCATATAAAAGTCATTCACGTATTGACTATTTTCTAATATCTATGGAGTTACAATCTCAAGTAAATAAATGTTGGTATAATAGTATTGTAATTACCGATCATGCAGTAGCCTCCATGGAAATTCAATTGGGCAATGTTGAGCACTGTCCAAAAAGATGGAGATTGCAAACATTTTTGTTTTTGTTACTTTTGTTAAATTTGTAGAAAATTGCATAGACAAATACTCTGAATTAAATAAGGATGAAACTACTGCCAGTATTAAATGGGAAGCTTTTAAAGCTTATATAAGGGGAGAAATTATTAGCTACACCAGTACCAAAAATAAACAATACAATCAAGCAGTACAGTCACTAGAAAAACAAATTAAAACTGCTGAATTCTATCACAGTAATGATCAAATAAAACTGCAAGATTTGATTATTATGAGAGCTAAATATGATAAGTTAACAACTGAAAGAGTGGCCAAGAGTTTAATGTGGACTAAACAAGCATTTTATGACCAAGGAGAAAAACCGGGTAATTTATTGGCCTGGAGAATTAAGAAGATGCAGGCTAAAAGAACAATCCATAGTATAAAGCTGGCATCGGGTAATCTGACTACTGATTCTGTAGAAATAAACGAAAACTTAAAAAAAAAAGTTTTATAAACTACTATTTAAATCAGAATATGGTGGAAATGAAGAAGCCCAGAATGCTTTTCTTGATCAATTCCAATTCCAAACACTATCAGAGGAGGACAAATCAATACTTGACCATCCATTAAAAATAAATGACCTATTGGAAGCCATAGGAGATATGAATAGTGGTAAAACATCTGGACCAGATCCAGACAGATTACACACATCCCACCATTATCAAAAATAGAAGAAGTCTTTCTTGGACATTTGGAAGGGAAAGGATTACTCTCTACATATTACAATTTATTAATGTCTACTTCTAAAGATTCAGCAATAGATAAGTTAAATGCCTGGAGAGGCGACATCCAAGAAGAAATAGATGAAATAGACTGGAATGAGACTTGTTTAAAAGCACAGAAACAAATAATAAAAACATGGTTTAAGCTACTTCAATATAAGTGGCTAATGAGGATGTATACAACTCCTATAACTTCATCATATGTCTAGTAATATTCCAGACACATGTATAAAATGTTTAAATGAAAAAGGAACCCTTCTTCACTGTCTATGGGAATGTCCAAAAATTTAGAAATTTTGGAAAGATGTCATCGGATGTCTGTCAGAAGTGTTCAGTATCAATATTCCTTTAAATGTTAAACTTTGTGTACTGGGAATCTATCTAGTTGATTTCATGCAAACACAGAGACAGAGTAAACTATTGGACTTTGAACTTCTACAAGCCAAAAGAGTTATTACACTATGTTGGAAGAGTGCGGATGCTCCTTCCATGAAACAGTGGATAAAGGAACTTTCAGAATGCTTTGGTCTGGAAAGACCAAGAACATACATTGTCAAAGGAAAACAGAAGGATTTTGTATATCTCTGGGATATTATTATTGAATCTGATTATTATTATTATATTTTTTAAATACAGTATTTTATTTGTAAGAAATTTGTGCAGGTTTATGTGTGTGTGTGTATGTGTGTGCATGGGCTAGGGTTTGTTGATTTGTGATTATTGTTACTGTGGCTTCAGGTATTATTTTTGAGTTCATATTCAAAAATAATATTTTATGAGTTTGTTATTGTGATGTAAAACAGACAAAAGCCAATAAAAATACTGGGGGAAAAAAACACAAGTTTTACCTGTTATAGGTAAAACTCTGTAAAGGCATATTATTACCAAACCTCGGTGTGAGGACAAGACTCACGCTGAGGTACATTGTTATACGAAAGATTAAATTTAAAGATAACGTTTTAATGAGTGAACATTTGCTTTGTTATTAATGAGATGTTAGAGTCAGACTTCCAGGCATCCTGACAGAATTGAACACACAGGAAACCCCCCGCTACTATCCTCCTATCAAATAAATGCATGCAAAACAAAAATGCCCTAAGATATATAAAAAGGATTTGGGTTACGTGGAAAGTTACTTAACTACATGAAAATGCACTGGCTTTCCAAAATAATTGGAACAATAATTATGAACTAATCATATATGTCCACTCTGCTTTCTGTTCATATGTATGGATTTCTGTAAACCCACAAACAAAAAATGATACATCTACATATTATAACAACATATATATAACAACAGTTAAACAATTAAAGTATCTGGCACATACCAACAATGCTTCAACTACTTCTGCTTGTCATGCCTTACATTCAATCACACGTTACATACGCTTATATATCTGCACATCCAGAGGTTAAAGGGCCAGAACAATCTGGAATGCCATTGCAGTACCTTTGATTTATAAGTAAATAAACCTCTATGGCAGTTAATACATAATAATGTGGCCCCAAAGCTTTTTCCAGTCATGTCTGTCTCTGTACCAGCCCTTTGTCATTCATGGTTCTCACATCTTAAAACAATGATAAAAAGGAATATGTTTGTCTCTGGCATACTCAAGGAAGATGGAGTACAAAGACATACTGTGACCTTTTCATGGAATTCCTCATCCAGGCCAAAGCAATCTGCAAATTTCTGTTTAAATCCACTCCACAAGTCAAGTTCCATTATTCTTAAGGTCTCACAGTCACTGTGAAAAAGGACTTTTTGACCTTTTATATTTGGCTGTCATATGTTTCATATTTTCACTTTTCCCCCTGTTTTCTTTTATTTCTGAAACCTGGTGCAGATGTTTGAGGTTCATGGACAAGTTGAAGCACCCCACTGTTAAGGGTCCAGCATATGGTAACTTAAGACGCTGTCCTGACTCAAACCATCTGTACAGAGAGCTGGGATGAGTGGAGGGAGAGTGAGAAACAGCTTGGAGCATAGAAACTGAGGAGTGGAAAGGAGAAGGGCTTGGTCAGCCTCACCACCTGTGATCACTCTCTTAATCTGAAAACACTGCACTTCAGTGATGATATAAATTCTTCGTATCAGTGACCTAAACCTACTTCCAATGATACAGTGAGTCCAGGAAATTCTGACCTCTCTCCAAATTGCCCACCTGAATATTAGGGTTCTGTGAGCCCATGTCTGCATTGCCCAGCTCTGGGAAATTCCTCAGGTCCAGGATAAAGGGTTCAAGGTCATCCTCAGGTTCAGGAAGGGGGAGGAAACCCTGGCGATGTTGCTGGGACCAGAGGTGTCTGGACCTGAGGGAAGATGGACTAGAAGGCAGAGTCTGGAGCAGGTTCTCCTGCTGCAGCTCTTGGAGAGTCTGATGACTGCTGCCATGGCTGCGCTTTGCTATCACCTGGGAAAGGAAAAAGACAATGAAATATTAGGTGAAATACAAAGAAACTGAGGAATTTCTTAAAGGGCAAGGGTGTTAAAGCTTTTGACTGCTGGTGATACTGTAAAATAATTTGTTAATGAACATTACTTCATATTAGATTAGATTCAACCTTACTGTCACTGAACAATGTACAGGTGCGTAGAGGTGGGTAAAAAAACGATATCTAGATTTATATTGATACATTTTAAAACAGTTTCATATTGATATCCTAGTCGCATATATTGATATTCCTTCCGGACATTAAGGGGGCAGTGTAGTTTCACAGGTTAGTGCAGAAAATGGGGGCAGCTCTTCTTGTACAGCGCACATCTTTTGCTTTTTCAGAACAGAAGGAATGAGACTGCGGACAAGCCAGCCGCCTCTCCTTTTTGTGAAGTCAAGCCAGCCGCTCCAACATTTCAAGTGCTCCCATGTTACAGACTTTACGGCAAATAGACAGATGTGGTTGTGAAAGTCAGCGCTCGGATGCTACAGCGTACTGTCTTTTGCTGCAGTTCTTTAATATAGACCTTTCATTGCAGTTCAATGAATCAAATATTTCTGCTTTTCTAATGAATTGTCTTCATTGTTATTGGGCTTTATAAATGAAATATATTTATATTAAATGTACTGGATTGTTATTATTTAACGTTTTGTCATTCTGACCAAGGGTGTACTCAGTTTTGTTGCGTATCTCATGTTAACAGATAAGTAATAAGAAACTGAAATAAAGAAAGACTAAATTAGGTTTGAAGTTATTTGGAGACTACGTGTAACATGTCCCTCTCAGTGTGCATCTGCATCACAATTAAAGAACAAATAATGTAAAACCCAATCAGACAGGGTGCTTTTTGTTACCCTAACTGTGATTTTGTTGTGAAATAGAGTCACACATATCTACATTTATTTAAATATATAGGTGATAGGCAAAGGGCACTTGCTCTGGTTCTGACTGAAGGTGAGAGGCTGTTTCCACTTAATACACTTAACACAAGGAAACAGAAAGAGGAAAGGTCACAGGGAGTACTGCCAGCTGGTCAGGGAGTTTTGCCAGTATGATGCTCGGTTCAAGGCTTATTTTAGGTTGGGTCACTGACAGTTTGACTATCTGCCAATGTCAATGGTCAGGTCTATCACAAAAATGACCACTAACTGCAGGGAGCCCATTGGTCCTACCAAGCAGCTGAGCATTTGTTTGCGATATTCTGGAAGACCTATCCTACTACCAACAACCTAATCCAAACTCTCAATTACCGCACTACTTGGCAGACAACATGGCGGCGCAACCGATGCTTGCGATGACCTCTGCTGACGCTAGCGAGATAAGTTTCTCAGCGCAACAGGTAGTTTCATCCTAGCCCTGTAAACCAGACAGGCAAAATTAGATTTACAACCAGACTCTCTACTAGACCATTCTCTAATGAGAATGGTGTGCTAATGGCCAGCCGCAAGAGGCAGGCCAGACACGACCGCAGACTCACCTGGAGACACCATGGTGAGGAAGCACCACGAGCGCTGTAACAGGTCACAAAAGTGGGGAAAGTGAGGTGGTGTTAGTGCTAGGCTAAGGGCTAACCCCAGCAAACTCTCTGGTACCCCTCTGTCCTGTTCGCAAATGCTCGCTGTTTGGATACTAAAATGGATTACGTCACCTTGTGGAGATCGCTACAGCATGAAGTGAGACTGCTGAATCTTTGTGTTCACAGAGATGTGCCTGAGAGAAAAAATCCCTGACTCTGGGATCGAGCTGGCGGGACTTACACTTCATAGAGCAGACAGAGTGGTGTCAACATCGCAAAGCTCCATGGAGGAGGCCTGGCTATTTATCCAAAGAATTTATGGTACTGTGATGCTAAGACCATCTCCAAATCCTGTTCACAAGATGTGGAGTTTCGAACTGTGAATGGCAGACTGTTTTATCAACCCCGTGAACTGACAGCAGTCATCATCACTGCAGTGTATGTTCCGCTGAGTGCAGATGTAAAGTGGGCAATGGAAGAACTTTACAACACTGATGAGTTTCATATTGTTGCTGGGGACTTTAACTAGGCACGTCTAAAGCCTGTACTATCACATTTTCATTAGCCTGTTAATTGTGCAACAAGAGGGAGCAGGACATTGTGTTTACACAAATATAAAGCATGGCCACAGGGGGCTATTCTATCCCTACAGGGCTGCTTTGAATGCACATAGTAGAGAGTCCTCAAAGAAGCAGATAGATAGATATACTTAGGTAGAAAGCTAATTTTGGGGATTGTATAGACCTACAGGAATATACAAAGGCTGTGCTGGGATTCATAAGGAAATGCACAGATACATAAGATCACTAGCAGAGTTTGCATGTCTCCTTGGGGTCTGGAAATGATCCCACAATTTCTATTCCTGTCTGATGACTGACTGTCACCATTTCCTATGGAGTTTTGCAATGCAACCAACCAACAAATAAAAACCTGGACCCTTTTCATTGACTAGCTTGGTCAACTATTAGAGGAAGCATTGGTCAGAAGAAGCTGAGGGAGCAACATTTCACTGACTGACCTGAATTTGACTCCTGTTGTCTCTTTCCATGGGAACAAATACCAATTCACTCACTAACATAGGTTCTTCCCTTTTCCATTTTTGAGTTTGCATAATAAAAGTGTCACCTCACTTACTGTGGACACTCGTCTTCTATCTGCGAGGAAAAGAGAAGGGCTTTTAGGCCTTGCACATTTATAATTTCTAAGGTTAATTTTACAGCATTTAGCCATTGTAAATCACTTATGGCAATTTGACTTGTCAACATGAATTAACCACAGCTAAAAGTCTTTTTTAGCATGCTGCATTGTGTGAAGCACTCCAGCTGTAGTGGTGGTTGTGAATGACTGATAAAACACATTTTGAACTGCATTTAGTGATATGATATGTGCACACTGCAGCTGCAGCCAGAATGCATCAAATGATGTAACCTTCACACAAACCTGCTTAGAAAGTGACTGTCAGTCAAGTCTTCTGAGTGGACAAATGGCTGGCTGCATTATAGACTATTGGCAGAAAGCATGGCTTTTACACAGCTGATGAAAAGGTGAAAGAACATTTTTGTGAGTGGCCTTTTTGATCTAGAAATCAATTGTACACTCCACAAGATGCAAGCTACAAGATACAACTTTTGGCAAAACAAATAATCAATTTGTCAAAAGGATATCGCCAACTCACATACCCCCGACTGTGAGTGAACAAGCTGACCCCAGGACAGCATGTTGCAAACGTAGACCCAAGCAAGGCAAGAGGGGAGGGCTCCATTCTAGGCAAAGAGCTTGTGCTAGCAGACCACCGCTACCCAGCCTCTTGCTAGCTAACGTGCAGTCCCTGGAAAACAAACTTGACAAGCTAAGAGAGAGGATCACAACACAATGGAAGATAAAAGACTGCTGTGCTCTAATTTTCATTGAGACCTGGTTTTAAGACAAAGTCCCAGAACTAGCCGTTCTGCTACAGACTCACTTCGTACACAGAGGACACCAGATTGCAGCCATCAGTAAGGCCAAAGGAGGTGTTTGCGTGTTTATTAACAACTCGTGGTGTGGAGTTCATAAGCATTGCTCGCCAGATGTGGAGTTTTTACTGTTAAAATGCCGTCCCTACTATCTACCGAGGGAATTTACTGCTGTGTTTTTTTACATCCCCCCGTGAGCCAACTCCACAGCGCCATCAGCGCATTACAGACAGCTCATCCTGACACTGTTTTTATCGCCGCTGGCGACCTTAACCAACGCAATCTAAGGACTGGACTCTCTAAATATTATCAACACATGGACATTCCCACCAGTGCAAGAAATACACTGGATCACGTCTACAGCAATATACGTGGTGCATACAGGGCTGCACCCCGCCCCGACTTCGGACACTCAGACCACATCTCATTGTTCCTGTGCCCAGCCTGTAGACAAAGACTAAAACAAAGTCTGTCACCAAACAAGTTAAACTCTGGACCACAGAGACTAAGAGCACCCTGCAGGACTGCTTTGCTCAGACAGACTGGGATGTGTTTAAAGCGGCAGCCACTCTGGAGGACTCTTTCGTAAGTATACAGGATTATGCTGAGTATGTGACCAGGTACATTAGCACTTGTATTGACAACACTGTGCCCATTATACAAGTCAGGAAATTCCCCAACCAGAAGCCCTGGATAAACAGTCAGGTACACCACATGCTGCGTGCTTGATCCATTGCATTTAGATCAGGCAATGAGTACAAAGTTGCAAATTGTGGACTGAGGAAAGCCATTAAAGCAGCCAAGAGGCAGTACAGAGAGAAACTGGACAGCTTCTACTCTACTGCTGACTCTGGGTGGATGTGGCAAGGTCTTTGAGTGATGTTCTTCAGACTTTGCACATATTATCACTGCTTGTCAAAGACGGAGTCAATGTGTATTGGAGGTCAGAGGTCAGAGGTCAAAGGTCAAGGTCACTGGGATCTTGTGTAAGTTTTGCTTGTGAACACCCAACACTAACCTTCCCAAACATTGCCATTATCAAAACAAAACACCCATAACCCCTACCTCTACATCTGCTACAAACAGGCACCCAACCATGCGGAGGCATACCACCGCCATGCAGTACTTTAAGTTTAGCTCTGCTTTTGGTTTCTAACAACTCCTGAAGGAAACATTTTGCACCTTGGTGGCTAAATGCTCCACTATGTACACCAGTTACAGACAGATGACAAATGACAGTAACAAATGAAAGGAAAACCAATATAAGTGTATCAATAAGGTGTTGAACCACCACATGCCCTGTGGATGGGGACACTGTCATCCTGAAAGAGACCCCTCCCATCAGGCCAGACATGTTTCTTCATGTGATAAAGGTGATAACTCAGAGGAACTTTGCCAACCATGCCAGCAAAATGCCCCCCACCGGATCCCCTCGTTATAGAGGTCATAGCACATACACTCAGGAGGAGCATAAATTTGATACAGTGCTGACAGAAATGAGTGAAAGATAAATGTGACTGATTTCAACATTACGCAGCTCATTGGATGGCACAGTATTTGATCACTGATAGAGGAGAGGTAACTACCCTTAAAGCACTTTTACTTTTGTTCAGAGGGTTTGAAAATTAAACCCATCAATCAAGAGTTTGTTAATAAGTTTAGTACTGTGAACAGACAAAACTCACACCACCCACAGCACTTTTTAAAAGCTTATCAGGTTCAATGTTAAATGTCGTTCATATGTTTTGAACCTAAAAGATTTACAAGCTGACATCAATATTTGGTACATAATTTGTCAACATGAAATCTGAATTAAAGTGTAGACTTTTTCACAACTTCCAAATATACAACTGGGCGGAATGGAGGATGGTAGAATAGTTTACCTCAGTAAGAAAGGCTGAAGTGTTTCTTTTTAAGTTCGTGGGAAATCCGCTAACTGACACCGTCAATACAGTGAGGATCAGCGGCCACAGATGGGACGCTTCCCTCCGCTGCATCTTCACCACAACTCTGCGCTGATCTTCACTAAGCGACAGGGTGCAGAATCCTTCAGCCTACGCCCTCAAATGTAAGGGCAGTGTTCAGACCATAGCAGGGCAGACCGGAAGGTAAAACACAAAAGCGGCACACATGTGCGTCTTCTCCATGCGCTTCTACAGGGCTGCCGTTCTGTCCTGAGTTGCTTCCTCCCTTAACAGAATAGTCCCCGTCATTCGATCTCTAATTTCGGTATGATTATTTCATGTTCGTGCAGGATCCCAATATGAAAGCGACGCAAAGATTTCGAAGTGAAATAGTTTTCGGTGGTCTACTGCAACTTCCAACTGACTGGGCGAAAAGAAAACCTCTATGTTCTCAGGTTCTCCTCTGCAGAAGCGACATCGAGGTAGTCATAGTTCCGTCTGCTTGTGCTCCAGTTTGTCGTCCAGGCTTAGGAGGAGCAACCCTCCCCTCTGCCATGGATGACGCAACGGAGGGAGGGAAAAAACAAACGTCGTTAAAAAAAAAAAAACATGTAATATATTATTATTATTATTGTTGTTGTTGTTGTTGTTACTACTACTACTAGTAGTAGTAATAATAATAACAATCATAGTAATAATAAATATGTACGTTTATTCAACAAAAACATGTAGTTTAACCAGACAAGCGTAGGCAGGGCAGGAGAGAGAAAGTGATTTGACCTGAGTGATTTGAACCAGCATGAATTTCATTACTGCCCTTATCTACATGTACAAAATTCTATAATATCTGAGAACTGCATATGTAAACTGACACAGGTAATAATACTGTTCATATTAGTTGCACATATGGCAATACCTTTAAGGACACTGACCTTATATGGACAGAAAATATAGCCTAAGTAGTAATTGTTATTGTAGTATTGTAATTGTCAAAGCCTATACTGTAATTCAAATAACATTAAGTGCCATAATTAACTATAGTTACAGTTATCTCTATAGTTTACTTCACTCTTCATTATTATTATGTTGTTATGTTGTGTTGCTGCACAATGCAGAAACCACTACAGCTAACTCTGCTCTGTTATTTTACTTTCTTCTGTCGTTTTTTTTCCTTTGGTGCACAACTATTATTTGGTTAGGAGACATGTGCTATGATTTTTGGTGATTATGTATTAATTAATGTTGTGATTTTTAAAATGGATGGGAAGAGACTCAACTTTATTCAAACCTACTCAGCTTCAAATGATTTGAAATACAAGACAAGGCCAGCTTTATCCTCAGATTCCCAGTTCTTAAACTTGCAATATCTTCCTTTGTGTTTGTAGTGTATAAACATGCTGTATATTCTCATGCTCATCTACTAAAGATTCTAAAATGTTTTTATTCTTCAGGCAAATACACATTTTCTTCAACAATATGTGAAGTAGTGAAGTCATCAAATCATGTTTCACCATTTCGCTGTGGTCCGTCTTCAAAAGTCTCCAAACTTAGTAAGTCCGCTTTCTGCCTTTGAAGGAGAAGCCCCAGTTTCAATAATTTTGAATTTAATTCACAGAGGTAAGACACTGGCAATGATATTTTATTTAATCAACTTGCTAGCAAGGTAGCTAAAACTCATTCACCATAGAGAAGAACCTAACATAACATCATTGTTAAAATAGACTTTTAGAGTTTTGCATTGTTTTTACCTGTTTCTATTGATGTTAGCTACTCTTGTCACCGCATTTGTTGAGCAGATACAGTCACTATTATTTAGGCTACTGTCACTGTTGTGTGTTGTGACTCAAGGCTTAGCTTGAGTATGTTTTCCTATGTCAGACTGCTTTTCCTGGATTTTAGTTCAGCTTTAAATGCCATCGTCCCACAAACACTGGTGAATAAGATGTCACTACTAGGATTAAGACCTACACTTTGCATCTAGATTTTAGACTTTTTGACAAACAGACCCCAAACTGTCAGAATCCACAACATCTCCTCCTCCTCCTCCATCATCCTAAACGTTGGCTCCCGGAGGGATGCGTCTTGCCCCCTCCTCTGCATGCTGCTGACCTACGACTGCATGCTGACAATGTGATCACATAGTGAAATTTGGAAATTATATGGTAGTAGTGGGACTCATCACTAACAAAGATGATGAAGAGAAGACTGTGGACTTTTGTAGGAAAAGCATCTCTTCTCCTCTACATCAACAGAGATGCAGTGGAGATCTTTACTGTTCCTTGTACCAAAGAGTAACAGGAAATGCCTGTGAAAATGGGAGAGTGTAGAGGTGCTTGTATGACATCTTTACAAACTGGCTGACCATTGTGATTCTGAAGCAGCTAAGGACAAACAGATTGCATTGTCATTGGAACTGTGGATAGCAATGTGACTGAGAAACTGGAACTGGATTTAACCCTGCAGAAAGTCATCTGCATTGCTCTTCAGTCTGAACTTATCAAAGTGCAAAATGCTGGGATTGAATCTACTCTAAGTAGCTAGGTAAAGTAGGTACAATTCCATACAAATTCAAGCATTTCAGATTGTTTGAGAATGCTAAAGTTAAACGTATTCAACAACATAAAGGGGCATCAAAAGCAACATATGAGAGTAGTTGTTCAAGGTGTGGGAGGATGCATGAGATTGGAGCGTGTCCTGCAAAAGGAAAACAATGTCATAAGTGTGTTAAAACTGACCCTTTTGAAATAATGTGTAAAACTAAACTTGTAGGAAAAACTACAGGTACTGAGAGTGATGAGTGATGAGGGCTGTGCATGGTTCTTAGGAGCTGTTTCAAAGGACAGAGAACTCCTCTGAAAAATTCTAAAGCAGTTTTCACAAGTCCTGGTGGAAAGCCTCTTTGCAAAAGCAAAGCCGCACTCCCCTCCAAAACCGCACTCTTTACTTGCTATAGAATAAAAAAGATCACAACCACAACCTGTGGTAATGCAAAGAGCAGTAATGCAAATCATAACGCATAAAAAATAGGGGAGATGCCAAAATTTGAATAGATGATGTGCCACCATGGCAAGGCATAGCTCACACAGACTATGCAGCTGCCTTAACCTGTTAGCATGGGCACCAAAATGAAACCCAAGATGTTTCGTGAATTCCATGCATTGCAGGCAGCAGATGTAATGACAGTGGTGGAGAGAACTAAATGTTCAAAAGTGTGATTACACTTCACTAGAGTCAAAGCTGACAGTGCATGTAAGGGTAGAAACACGAGCAAACACTTAGAGAAAGTCTGTCATAAAAGCAGAGAAATGCACAGGTTTCAACTGCCTAGAAAGTAGTTCATCTGTCATTGCCCAAGGCATGTTATGTATAATAGCAGCGTGGAACCCACACACAGAGTTAACTTGTTTATCCAAACATGGATAAATGATTAAAAGTAACAATTAGCTGGCTGATGATGTTACAGATGTGTTTATAAATTCAATCATCTACACTGTTGTTGAAAACATTCAGTTTAATTTTCACATCACTCAGAGCAGGGTTGAATTTTATGATTTAGGGTTTGCAGGCACGCCACCACACAGTAAAAATACTGTCAAAGAAAAAATCCTTCAATTTTTTATTTAAATTCTTTAGTAGGAAACAGCCTGTTGCATATGACAAAATAAAGCAATGTGAATTATGTTATTAATTTGTTTTTATTTTCACTTAAAACATGACAAAAAGAACTGATAAGAATGTAGGGTAATCAGTACTGAATCGATGTGCATATCAGTAAGAGTAGTAGGATCTGGGAGGAGTGTATCGTCCACCTGCTGCTTACTCAGAGTTTTTGTCTGAATTCACTGAATTTTTATCTGATTTAGTGCTTAGTACAGATAAAGCAATTATAGTGGGCAACTTTAATATTCATGTCGATACCCACAATAACAGCCTTAAGACTGCTTTCTATTTAGTATTAGACTCAATTGGCTTTTTACAAAATGTTAACAAACCAACTCACTGTTTTAATCACACCCTTGATCTTGTACTGACCTATGGCACAGAAGCTGAATATTGACAGTATTCCCTCAGAACCCTGTTTTATCCCATCATTCTTTAGTAACTTTTGAATTTACAATAATGAACTGCACAGCATCTGGGGAAAAAATTAACTACTGTAGATATATGTCTGATAATGCTGTTATCAAATATAAGGAAGCTATTCCATCCTTATTATGTCCGCTGCCATGTGCCAGTTTTACAGAGGGCAATGGCCTAAACTTTACTCCAGCAGATATAGACTATCTAGTTGATAGTACTGCTGCTTCATTGCGTTCAACACTTGACTCTGTTGCCCCTTTGAAAAAGAAGGTCAGTAATCAGAGGAAGCTAGCTCCATGGTACGATTCACAAATACGTACTTTAAAGCAGATATCACGAAAGCTGGAAAGGAAATGGTTATCCACTAATTTAGAGGAATTCCGCCTAGCCTGGAAAGACAGCTTTATAACGTATAAAAAAGCCCTTCATAAGGCAAGAACTGCCTATTACTCATCATTAATAGAGGAAAACAAGAACAACCCTAGGTTTCTTTTCAGCACTGTGGCCAGGCTGACAAAGAGCCATAGCTCTGTTGAACCATGCATCCCTCTAGCTCTCACTAGTAATGACTTTATGAGCTTCTTTAGCAACAAAATAGTAGACATTAGAGACAGAATCCATCTTACCCTGCCTACAACTGTTAATGATGTAGGTATGTCAAGAACAGCATCTTTAGAAATGTCTGCCAGTCCTGATTTATCGTTAGACTGTTTTTCTCCCATAGATCTCGCTGAATTGACTTGACTGAATAGTTTCTAAATCTAAATCATCAACATGTCTTTTGGATCCTATCCCGACCAGATTTCTTAAAGATGTTTTGCCTTTGATTGGCACTAACATATTAGATCAGATAAATCTCTCTTTGGTAACATGATATGTTCCACAGGATTATAAGGTTGCAGTTATCAAACCTTTACTTAAAAAGCCTTCTCTGGACTCTCAAAGTCAAAGTCAAAGTCAGCTTTATTGTCAAAACCATATGTACAGGTCATAGGTTTTGAAATTGCAGTGCTCCCTTGGCCCACAGTGTTACAGTAGATAGATAATTAAAGACAGTATAAACATAAACAGTATAAACACACAGTTGCATCAACAATACAAAACAACAGTATAAACAGTATAAACATATCTCAGTAGTTGAGAAAAAAGACCTACTTGAGAAGAGAAATACTTGTATATAATACAAAAATCAATGACACAAAAGAATTTGTGTGTAATTTTTAGCTCAAATGATGTAATTTAAGCAATAATTTTTTTTTTTTGTGGCGCCGTCCTCCAAGGCGGACGCCTGTCGCAGCAGCTCCCGTCACGATAGTGTAATTGTGTAATTTAATTATTTTCTTTCTTGCTTTTTTGTCTTTATCTGGATCCAACAACTACGGAGCAGCAATGGTTTTTGTGAGAACAAAGATTTTTCTTTCACTTTTACTCCTACTTTCGTTGCTTTTTGTAACTGAGAGTAACGTACAAGGCGGCAGGCCCATTGTTTACTCTCGTGAACAGCTGTTAGCGCTGGGTAAGCCTGGACTGCTGCCGGGGGTCAGGCATGATATCCTGAAGGAGTTACGGAGGAGACGCCGGGGATGCAGGGCTGGAGTAAAGGTGAAGGCAAAGAAGAGGAGACACAAGCCTGCTGTGCCTGTGGTCATCATGGGGAACGTACGCTGTCTGGCGAACAAGATGGACGAGCTGACGGCGTTGATCAACACACAGAGGGAGTTCCGTGAGTGCAACTTGTTGAGTTTCACTGAGACGTGGCTGCACTCACACATCCCGGACAACAGCGTTGCAGTGCCTGGCTTTGTGACCGTGCGGGCGGACAGAGATACGACTGGCAGCGGTAAGAAGAAGGGAGGAGGGATTGTGCTTTATGTGAGTGAACGGTGGTGCAATCCCGGACATGTCCGCGTCAAGGAGCGTCTCTGCAGCCCGCATGTGGAACTATTGGCCGTTGGGCTCCGGCCTTATTATTTGCCGAGGGAGTTTACATCTGTCGTGGTGGTAAACACATATGTACCTCCATCAGCTGATGCCGAGGCCGCCGCTGACGTCATCAGCTCCACCGTCTCCCGCCTGCAGACACAGCAGCCTAATGCCTTCATGATCATCACTGGGGATTTTAATCATGTGAACATGGACAGAACACTGACTGACTTCACTCAGTATGTGGACTGCTCCACTAGGTACAATAAGACTCTGGACCTATTGTATGCTAATGCACAGGATGCATACAGTGCCACTGACAAGTATGTCCCTCTTGTCCGGCGGCAGCCTGTGTCCACAAGGAGTGTGAGGAGGTGGACACAGGAGGCTGAGGAGGCCCTGCAGGACTGCTTTGAGTGCACTGATTGGGATATACTCTGCCAGCCACACGGGGAGGACATCGATGGTATGACGGACTGCATCACTGAATACATCAAATTCTGTGAGGACTCCGTCATGCCCACCCGGACGGTTTGCCGTTTCCCCAACAACAAGCCGTGGATCACCAGCGAACTGAAGACTCTACTCAACAAGAAGAAGAGAGCCTTCAGGTCTGGAGACAAGGATGAGCTGAGGAGGGTGCAGCACCAACTGAGGGACAAGCTGAGGGAGAACAAAACTCCTTCAAGAGGAAGCTGGAAGCCAAACTCCAGCAAAACAACATGAGGGAGGTGTGGTCTGGTATGAAGGAGATCACAGGATGTGGGGGGAGAGGCAGGCTGACTGATGGCAACAGGGAGAGAGCTAACGAGCTTAACACCTATTTCAACAGGTTTAGCTCTCAGACCGCCCCTGTCTCCTCTATCCCTCCCACGCCCCCCCTCCCAATGCCTTCTCAGCTCCTTCCTCCTCCTCCTACGGTGAGCCCACCTGACCAGACTCTGGGACCACAGCTTACCACCCCTCCCCCTTTGTCTGACTGTGACGACCTGCCAGGTGAGGAGAGAGCTGGAGAAGCTCAAACAACACAAGGCTGCAGGCCCTGATGGCATCAGCCCAAGGACTCTTAGGACCTGTGCCAGCCAGCTGTCTGCTGTTCTCCAGCATCTCTTCAACCTGAGCCTCAGCCTGGAGAGGGTACCGCTTCTCTGGAAGACCTCCTGCCTGGTTCCTGTACCCAAGAAGTCATGTCCATCTGGCCTCAGTGATTACCGTCCAGTTGCCCTCACATCCCATGTGATGAAGGTGCTGGAGAGGTTGGTGTTGGCTCACCTGAGGCTGCAGGTGAGGTCTTTTCTGGACCCTCTGCAGTTTGCCTACCAGCCATGTCTGGGGGTGGATGATGCCATCATCTATCTGCTGCAGCGAGCTCACTCACACCTGGATGGTGGTGGAGGCACGGTGAGAATCACATTCTTTGATTTCTCCAGTGGCTTCAACACCATCCAGCCTCCATTACTGGGTGATAAGCTGTGGCTGATGGGTGCTGGTGGGTCCACTGTCTCCTGGATCACTGATTACCTGACAGACAGGCCACAGTTCGTCCGGCTGGGTAGTGTCCTGTCTGATGTGGTGATGAGTGGTGTAGGAGCCCCACAGGGCACTGTGCTTTCTCCGTTCCTGTTCACCTTATACACCTCTGACTTTCAGTACAACTCAGAGTCATGTCACTTACACAAATTTTCTGATGACTCTGCAGTTGTGGGGTGTATAAGCGGGGGACAGGAGGAGGAGTACAGGGGACTGGTGGACAGATTTGTGGAGTGGGCTGGAGTAAATCACCTGCTGCTTAATGTGGACAAGACCAGAGAGCTGGTGATTGACTTCAGGAGGAAGGGGACAGCCTCACAGCCCCTTTGCATCCTGGGTAAGGATGTGGAGGTGATTGAGGAGTACAAGTACCTGGGAGTGACCATCGACAACAGACTGAGCTGGAAGACCAACAGCACAGCTGTGTACAAGAAGGCCTGCAGCAGACTCTACTTCCTGAGGAAGCTGAGGTCCTTCAATGTGTGCAGTAAGATGCTGGAGATCTTTTACCAGTCTGTGGTAGCCAGCACTCTGTTCTCCTCTGTGGTCTGCTGGGGGGGCAGCATTGCAGCCAGTGACGCCAACAGACTGAACAAACTGATCAGGAAGGCTGGCTCTGTCATTGGCTGCAGACAGGAGACTTTTGAAGCAGTGGTGGAGAGGAGGACACTGAACAAACTGTTATCCATCATGGATAACCCTGATCACCCTCTCCACCCTGTACTGGACAGACAACGGAGCGCCTTTTCCAAAAGGCTCAGACAGCTTCGTTGTCAAAAGGACCGTTACAGGAAATCTTTCCTGCCTCATGCCATAAGACTGTTTAACACCTCATCACTGTGTCACAGATAACACTGCTGTATATGACAGATCTGACACAAGGTTCAGCTTTAACATTTCACATTTTGTTTTCTATTCAAATGGCACACTTCCTTTTGTACTCTTATTTTAATTCCTATTTCTGTAAATAATGTCTATACTGTTTATTTTTACCATTAGAGGTTTATGTTTGGAGGCTGAGTGCCTGTGTATTGCTGCTGTGATAGCAAAATTTCCCAGCTTGGGATGAATAAAGTATTTCTATTCTATTCTATTCTATAACAGGGTTATATGGCAGCAGCTGAATGTAAGTGCCGGTGCAAGTCTGTTTCAACCCAGTGTGTGTGTGTGTGTGTATGTGGGAGTGAGTCCATAGTTCCGGGGGCGGGGGTTCAGAGGGGGGATGTGGGTGAGGGTCTAGGGTTCGTGTGTGCGGGGGTCCTCAGGGGGAGGGACGGCAAGGCAGGGAGAGGGTTCAGCATCCTGACAGCATGGTGGACAAAACTGTCTCTCAGTCTGCTGGTTCTGGCCCGGAGACTCTTCAGTCTCCTTCCGGATGGCAGCAAACTGAAGTAGCTGTTGGCAGGGGCGGGTCCAGAGAATTTTTTGGTGGGGGGCACAGGGGGTAACAACAATTAATCTGGGGGGGCCGTCCAAAATTAAATTCTTATAATGTTAAAAAAAAAAGCCTGCTGGAGCTGCTATAGCTGTCATCTGATTCAGCAGCATCGTCAGGTTCAGTCCTCTCCCTTTGCACATCTGAAAGTATTGATTGTATTGACAAATACACTATTTTAAGTTAATAGTGCCAGTTTTATACTGTGATTTAAAATTAGGTATTAGAAAGAGTTATTAAATTCATTCATTCACCAAATAACTGTAAAATTGTGCAGAACACATCACACATTTTAAAGCTTTTCCCTAGTACTGGCTGTATTTTCACCTGGAGGTCCATGAATGCTGGTCTGGCCCTGGAAATTTTCACCTTGTTCTGACTGGCTGCTGCATTCAGCTTGACTCTGGTCACCTGCACTTTCCCTAATTGTCTTCTTGCAGAAGAAATTGGAGATATCTCCCTGCCTCCGTTTCATACTGTAGTAGTATACATTGAAAGCGTGTTCATAAGCGCAATGAAAAGCAACATGTACTGTACCAACATAACAGTAGCAACAATGATGATAGGCTAATCGTTGTTGACTATTAATTCAAAACACACGTCAGATGCTAACGTTAATGAAATAGTCGAGAGATGAATTAACGTTTATTCAGATGGAGAGTACTTACTAAAGTAAGAGACGTGTTGTTTAAAAGCAGTCATTCAAGCAAATTTAACAGAAGTTGGCAAAACATTTTTGTGACAGTGTTCTGTTCTTACCTTAACTCGTTACACCAGGTCCGAAAGCATCACGCACCAAGAAAGTCCGACCGATGAAGTTAAACGCGTTCATAACCCCATAGCAACGGAACTACTTCCTTTGTGTTCTTTCGAAAATAAAAGACTTCATGAGTCGTTAACGTCGTCACACACAGGTTTAACATTTACTTCCGTTTTAACGTGCAGCGTACGTAGAGCTTTATACAATGATTGACATAACCGCGGGGCACGCGGGGTGGCCAATCAGATTACAGGGGGGGCGGGTGCCCCCCCGTGCCACCATGGAAGACCCGCCTCTGGCTGTTGGATGGGTGGGTGGGATCACCAGCAATGCAGAGGGCTTTGCGGATGAGACGATTGTGGTAGATGTCCTGAAGGGAGGGGAGAGAGACACCCATGACCCTCTCAGCTGCTCTCACTACGCGATGTAGCTTCTTCCGGCAGGACACGGTGCAGGTGCCATACCACACAGTGATGCAGCTGGTCAGGATGCTCTCTATGGTGCCCCTGTAGAAACTGCACATGATGGGGGCTGGGGCTCTGGCTCTCCTCAGTTTACGGAGGAAGTAGAGTCGCTGTTGGGCTTTGCTGGTCAGTGATGCTGTGTTTTTTGACCAGGAGAGGTCTTCTGAGATGTGCACACCCAGGAACTTGGTGCTGCTCACTCTGTCCACAACAGCACCATTGATGGCTAGTGGGGTATGCTGGGCGTGCGCTCTCCTGAAGTCTATGTCTACTCTGACATTTTGGCAAACTATAGACTTATATCCAATCTCCCCTTTAATTCTAAAATTCTTGAAAAGGCTGTTGCAACTCAGTTGTGTGACCATCTACATAGGAACGGTTTGTTTGAAGTTTTTCAGTCAGGATTTAGAGTTCATCATAGCGCAGAAACAGCACTGGTGAAAGTTACCAACGACCTTCTCATAGAATCGGATAATGGACTTGTCTCTATACTTGTCCTGCTAGATCTTAGTGCTGAATTTGACACTATTGATCATAGTATCCTATTGGAAAGACTGGAACATGTTATTGAGATTAAAGGAACAGCACTAGGCTGGTTTAAATCATATCTATCAGACAGATACCAGTTCGTTCATGTTAATGATGATCCATCCATATATACCAGAGTAAGTCATGGAGTTCCACAGGGTTCTGTGCTTGGACCGATATTGTTCACCTTATACATGCTTCTCCTAGGCAACATTATCAGGAAGCATGGAATAAATTTCCATTGCAATGCGGATGATACCCAGCTATATTTATCTATGAAGTCAGACGAAACAGATCACTTAGCCATACTTCAGGCATGTCTCAAAGACATAAAGGCCTGGATGACCTGTAACTTTCTTCTTCTGAATTCAGACAAAACTGAGGTTCTTTTGTTTGGTCCCAAGCACCTCAGAAACAGTTTATCTAATCATATAGTTACTCTGGATGGCATTGATTTAGCCTCCAGTACGACTGTGAGGAACCTTGGAGTTACTTTTGATCAGGATTTGTCCTTTAACTCACATATAAAACAAGTCTCTAGGACCGCCTTCTTTCACCTGCGCAATATCAGTAAGATTAGGAACATTCTGTCGCAGAGTGATGCTGAAAAATTAGTCCATGCTTTTGTTACTTCTAGACTGGACTACTGTAATTCCCTATTATCAGGATGTCCAGTTAACTCTCTAAAAAGCCTCCAGCTGATCCAAAATGCTGCAGCGAGAGTACTGACTGGAATTAGCAAGAGAGATCATATTACTCCTGTACTAACTTCTCTTCATTGGCTTCCTGTAAAATCCAGAATTGATTTTACAATCCTTCTCCTTACATATAAGGCCAGGCTCCTTCATATCTCAAAGAGCTGATAGTACCATACCATCCCAACAGATTGCTTCGTTCCCAGAATGCAGGTTTGCTTATGGTCCCCAAAATCTCTAAAAGTAGAATGGGACGCCAAGCCTTTAGCTATCAGGCCCCTCTCCTATGGAACCAACTGCCAGTTTGGGTTCGGGAAGCAGACACCCTCTCTAATTTTAAAACTAAGCTTAAAACCTTCTTGTTTGACAGAGCATATAATTAGTTGTAGTTACAGTCCTAGTTATTTATTAAACTTATAGTTAGTCACAATTATCTCTATAAATACTGTTACAGTAAAGGATATAGCCCTTAGTAGGGCTGGCTCAGGCAACTGAATCATCCCCTAGTTATGCTGCTATAGCCTAGGCTGCTTGGGGACATCCCATGATCTACTGCGCACTTCTTCTTCTTTTTCTTTCTCTCTTCAGTCCCACTCTCAAATTCGTTAGCCTTTATTACATGTCATTAACTCTGTGTCCTCTCTGTCCCGTAGTCCTGTGTTTGTTTCTCTCTGGTCTCTCTTTCTCTGCACCTTTCTGCAGGCGTCTCTGGCTCCGGAGCTGCATGTTCTGTGGTCCTGGCTCCACCCACTTGCTGCTGTTTATTGTTTACAATGATCCGTTTCTAACACGTTTAATGTTCCATTCTGCTACAGATAAATATTGGATTAATATTCTTTGCAGACTGTAATGTAAATAATTACCAGTCATGACAGCGTTTTGCCTCTGTGCTCTGTTTCCTATCATAACTGTAATCTGCTGAGCACACATTATCCAATAACTGTTCACTAACTGTAATGTAAATGCTGACCCACTAACATTGTCCATTGTCTGTATTATGCTGCATGTCCTTCTCCCCCTCTCCTCCATTCCTAGCTGTCCTATCTTCCTCCTTTTCCTCCTTTTACCCAGCCCCGCCATCGGCAGGAGGGTCCCCCATCTGAGCCAGGTTCTGCTCAAGGTGTTAAAGGGGAGTTTTTCCTTGCCACTGTCGCCTTAAGTGCTTGCTCTGGGGTCAGGCTCTGGGTCTCTGTAAAGCGCTTTGAGACAGTTTTGATTGTGGAAGGCGCTATATAAATAAAATTGAATTGAATTGAATTGAATTGAATTACTTGCCACCCAGGAATCAGGAGGACCATGTTTGCCATTTCACAGAGATTCTGGTGCCAGAGTGCAGATGGGGTTGCTGCTGCCTCTCCCTGTTCCCACTTGTCCCTGGGCCGAGATCTCCCTGAACTTCGTTACGGGCCTCCCGGTCTCAGAAGGTAACACACAGTGGTGGACCGTTTTTCTAAAATGACTAATTTTATTGCTCTGCCTAAACTACCTTCAGCCAAGGAAACGACTGAAATCATGATGACTCGTGTTTCGCATTCATGGATTCCCTAAGGATATTGTTTCTGATCGGGGCCCCAGTTCATCTCCAGGTTCTGGAAAGAGTTCTGTAACCTCATCGGAGCCACTGTCAGCCTCTCCTCTGGATACCACCCAGAATCCAATGGCCAGACAGAACGTCTCAACCAGGAGTTAGAGACCTGCCTTCAATGCCTTGTCTCCCAGAACCCGACTTCCTGGAGTAAGAACCTGGTGTGGGTGGAATATGCGCACAACTCGCTTCCCACAGCTGCCACTGGTATGTCCCCTTTTCAATGTGTGTTTGGTTACCAACCCCTGTTTTCTCTGAGGCAGAGAAAGAAATCACTGTCCCATCAGCTCATGCCATGGTATGGCGCTGCCGCCGCATCTGGGCTGCCACCCGTAAGATCCTGTTGTGCAGTGTGGATCGCATGAAGAAAGCTGCAGACCGGAGACGCCGACCTGCTCCTAAGTACCAAGTACCTAAGTACCTCCTAAGTACTCTACTCAGGACTTACCCCTTCATGTTGTTTCTAAGAAACTGGCACCTAGGTTCGTGGGCTTGTTCCACATATCCAAAGTTATTGGCCCCTCCTCCATTTGCCTGCGGCTGCCTCGGTCCCTGAGTGTTCATCCTACCTTCCATGTTAGCCCGGTTAAACTGGCTAAGGAGAGCCCCATGGTCCCCACTTCCAACCCCCCCGCATGGTCGATGGTGGCCCGGTCTACACTGTCAACCACTTCTGGCGGTCCATAACAAAGGCTGGGGCCGGCAGTTCCTGGTAGATTGGGAAGGCGACAGTCCTGATGAACGTTCCTGGGTACCTGCAAGTTTTATCATGGACCCTGACCTCATTACAGACTTTTATAGATGTCATCCAGACTTGCCTGGTCTGTCTGGAAGCCATCCCTAGAGGGGGAGTACTGTCATAGTCAGGAAATAATGTCTTGTTTTGTTTTGTCCTGTGTTCATGTTGTCTCGTGGGTTTTGCTTTTATTTTGAAATGTGTTCTCCTTTTGTTTCAGGTGGCTTACCCTTCCTCTTGTTTCCCGCCTGTGTGATTGTTTTCCCCGCCCTAATTGTTTCCACCTGTTTCCCCTTACCTGGTGTCCATATATAGTCTGCGTCTCCCCTTGTCCTGTGCCAGCTGGTTCTCCAGCTGATTTCTTCTTTGAGGTCCTTTGAGCAATGCTCTTCTCATGCTGCTTTCAGCTAGCTTTGTTGTTTTTTCAAGCAGTTGCCTCACCCTTTGCATTTCTGAGGTCAGCAAGATAGGGCTGCTGTGTTGTTCTTTGGGACCTTTTTTGCTATAAAAAAGGTCCTAATGGGGACCAAAGGCATTTATGAAGTACTCATTAGGGTTAGGGTTAGCCTATCCATGTGTGTGATCATTTGTATACAAACTGTGCAACATGCCTACACATTTGGTAATACACATTTGCTCACACATGTGTATTACCGATGTACACACTTAACTCCTTCCAAACACAAGTCTAGAAGACCCGGGGTTAAATGGAGGAGGAATGGAGCGGTGGATGAGGTCAAGGGTTTAAAGAGCTTCCAGATGTTGATGCTGTTTCTTTTTCAAATGAAAGTTCCTCTGCACTCCTTTTATTGAATTGCAACATGCACATGTGCACGCAATTTCATTCTGCTTTTTACAATTCCGTCTTTGAGATCCGTTAAATTATTAGATCATTTCTGACATGATTTTTTTTTCCATGATGCAGGTCGAAGGCTCAGACATAGAGAAAGGCTAAAGACACAACATAAAATTCAAAACATTCATTCATAAATAAATTCATTCATTTATTCAAAAAAATCAAACGGACTAACATTAGTAAGAAAGCTGAAAAGCAATAAACATATGAGAATGCACAAAGATGATCTGGTAGACAAACAGAAACAAGGGGAGTATCTGTATGAGGCTGGCTCAAGGCAAAACCAGGGGCAGGTCAGTCAAGAGTACTTCAAAACAAATCAGGAAACACAACTGGCAACAATTAATGGGATTTTACAGTTACTTGAGAAGGGAACCAGTCAACTGCTTTTGCCAGGCTTAAGTCTGGAGATGTGAAAGGTGGGGTGCACTTTCATAGTCCTGGGGAGTCATTGCTGCATTATAACTGTAATCTGATGAGCATACATTATCCAATAACTGTTCACTAACTGTAATGTAAATGCTGACCCACTAATATTGTCCATTGTCTGTATTATGCTGTATGTCCTTCTCCCCCTCTCCTCCATTCCTAGCTGTCCTATCTTCCTCCTTTTCCTCCTTTCACCCAGCCCGGCCATCGGCAGGAGGGTCCCCCATCTGAGCCAGGTTCTGCTCAAGGTTTCTTCCTGTTAAAGGGGAGTTTTTCCTTGCCACTGTCGCCTTAAGTGCTTGCTCTGGGGTCAGGCTCTGGGTCTCTGTAAAGCGCTTTGAGACAGTTTTGATTGTGGAAGGCGCTATATAAATAAAACTGAATTGAATTGAAAATTGCTGGACTACAGAAAATTTAACCATTTTGGAGATGGGAAAAGGCCTGATAAACCTGGGCACCATCTTGTGGGATTCCACACAGAGGGGAAGGTCCTGAGAGTAACTCAACTCAACTCAATAACCACTCTTTACAGCTGTAGTGAGCATGAATAACCGTTGAAGCAGATGGACAGCAACAGTACAAGACCATGTCAGGTCCCAGTTGCGTCAGCCAAGGACAGTGTAAGGCTGCAGTGGACACAGGCTCACCAAAACTGGACAGTTGAAGAGTGGAAAAATGTAGCCTGGTTTGATGAATCTGGATTTCTGCTGAGGCTGCAGGTGGTAGGGTCAGAATTTGGCATCAACAGCATGAATGCATGGACCCAAATTGCTTTGTGTCATCAGTTCAGTCTGGTGGTGGTGTTGCAGTGGTTTGGGGAATGTTGTTTTGGATCACACTGAACTTAATACCAATCGATCATAGTCCGAGTGCCACAGTCTATCACAGTCATGTTCACCCCTTTATGGTCACAGCTTACATCTTCTAATGGCTATTTCCAGCAGGATAATGCTCCATGTCACAAAGCAAAAGTCTCAAACTGGTTTCATGAACATGATAGTGAGTTCAGTGAACTTGCTTCCCCAGTCTCCAGATCTGAATCCAAAAAGCACCTTTGAGATGTAGTAGAACAGTAGATTTGGAGCTTGAATGTGCAGTTAACAAATCTGCAGAAATTATATGATGCAATCATGATGCAACACGGAGTGGAGTCTCAAAGGAAGGTTTCCAAACAACTTGTGGAATCCATGAGAGCAAAGGGAGGAACTACCAAGTGTTAATTCAATTTCAATTCAATTCAATTTTATTTATATAGCGCCTTCCACAATCAAAATTGTCTCAAAGCTCTTTACAGAGACCCAGAGCCTGACCCCAGAGCAAGCACTTAAGGCGACAGTGGCAAGGAAAAACTCCCTTTTAACAGGAAGAAACCTTGAGCAGAACCTGGCTCAGATGGGGGACCCTCCTGCCGATGGCCAGGCTGGGTGAAAGGAGGAAAAGGAGGAAGATAGGACAGCTAGGAATGGAGGAGAGGGGGAGAAGGACATGCAGCATAATACAGACAATGGACAATGTTAGTGGGTCAGCATTTACATTACAGTTAGTGAACAGTTATTGGATAATGTGTGCTCAGCAGATTACAGTTATGATAGGAAACAGAGCACAGAGGCAAAACACTGTCATGACTGGTAATTATGTACATTACAGTCTGCAAAGAATATTAATCTAATATTTATCTGTAGCAGAATGGAACATTAAACATGTTAGAAATGGATCATTGTAAACAATAAACAGCAGCAGGTGGGTGGAGCCAGGACCACAGAACATGCAGCTCCGGAGCCAGAGACACCTGCAGAAAGGTACAGAGAAAGAGAGACCAGAGAGAAACAAACACAGGACTACGGGACAGAGAGGACACAGAGTTAATGACATGTAATAAAGGCTAATAAATTTGAGAGTGGGTCTGAAGAGAGAAAGAAGAAGAAGTGCATGAGTAAATCATGGGATGTCCCCAGCAGCCTAGGCCTATAGCAGCATAACTAGGGGATGATTCAGTTGCCTGAGCCAGCCCTACTAAGGGCTATATCCTTAACTGTAACAGTGTCTATAGAGATAATTGTGACTAACTATAAGTTTAATAAATAACTAGGACTGTAACTACAACTAATTATTAGCTTTGTCAAACAAGAAGATTTTAAGCTTAGTTTTAAAATTAGAGAGGGTGTCTGCTTCCCGAGCCCAAACTGGCAGTTGGTTCCATAGGAGAGGGGCCTGATAGCTAAAGGCTCGGCCTCCCATTCTACTTTTAGAGATTTTGGGAACCATAAGCAAACCTGCATTCTGGGAACGAAGCAATCTGTTGGGATGATATGATACTATCAGCTCTTTGAGATATGAAGGAGCCTGGCCTTATATGTAAGGAGAAGGATTATAAAATCAATTCTGGATTTTACAGGAAGCCGATGAAGAGAAGTTAGTACAGGAGTAATATGATCTCTATTGCTAATTCCAGTCATTACTCTCGCTGCAGCATTTTGGATCAGCTGGAGGCTTTTTAGACAGTTAACTGGACATCCTGATAATAGGGAATTACAGTAGTCCAGTCTAGAAGTAACAAAAGCATGGACTAATTTTTCAGCATCACTCGGCGACAGAATGTTCCTAATCTTACTGATATTGCACAGGTGAAAGAAGGCGGTCCTAGAGACTTGTTTTATATGTGAGTTAAAGGACAAATCCTGATCAAAAATAACTCCAAGGTTCCTCACAGTCGTACTGGAGGCTAAATTAATGCCATCCAGAGTAACTATATGATTAGATAAACTGTTTCTGAGGTGCTTGGGACCAAACAAAAGAACCTCAGTTCTTTCTCAGGCCTTTATGTCTTTAAGACATGCCTGAAGTATGGCTAACTGATCTTTTTCGTCTGGCTTCATAGATAAATAAAGCTGGGTATCATCCGCATAGCAATGGAAATTTATTCCATGCTTCCTGATAATATTGCCTAGGGGAAGCATGTATAAGGTGAACAATATGCGGTTAATGCGGTGTTCCTAATAAAATGCTCACAGGATGTATTTGATATGAGTGGTTTTAATAGTCTAAAGAAGGAGCTCTGAAAGTCCAGAGAAGAGGTGTTGAACAATTAGAAAGGTGGATGTAGAGCAATAGGGGTATATATAAATATTGTGACACAATATTTCCCCATGCGCGCTACCATGATATGTTTGTTCTTGAGTGTGTACGTGAGTGTGTTCAACCCTTTCAGTTAAGCTACGGTAGTAAAGCTACAGTATGCATGTATGTAGAGAGGACCTCACCAAACAGTCAACCCCTGAGGCCTCTAGATAATTGCTCCCATATTTGCCAGAATTATGGTCTGGATTAACTGTTGTACCTGGTGTGTGTGTGTGTGTACATCTGTGGAAGCCATCAGTCTTTAGGGAGTGGAGAAAACAGAGAGAGTAAGACATTTTTTCCTTCCTAAAAACCTGGTGTATGAGCAATCAAACAGTTATGATTTAGGGTCAGTCCTGAGCAAGTGTGGACGACAGTGCATGACCTGATGTGTTGTATATATATGTGTATTTGTATATGTGTGTGGTGGAAGCTTGAACCTAAAAGTACAGCACTGTATTGCACGTCCACATTACATTCAATAAATGTGGAGCTTGATTATTTGCATCATGACAATAGATCACATTAATCAATAAGTATAATTACAAAACTGGTAGATTTAATTTTTTACAATTTTCTTGTGAAATACTGGATATATTCACATCCACAGGTCTGAAAAAAATCTTCACATTAAACAGTTTGAACTTGAAAAAAATGGTTTTGGTTTACTTGTTCACTTATGTCCAGCTGTAATGACATTGCTCCATTTTAAGGAGTCAGAGGAAGTTTGGGATCTAGGTATTTAAATTAGTTTGCACTGCCACCTGCTGTCACCTTCTGAACAACCAACACAACCATCTGAGAATTAAAGCTGTCTTTCATGTAATGCACCTCTCTCTCTTAATTTTAAAGTGCAGAACTGTTTATGTACAGATGTAATACCTTTAAACTTATCTTGCCAAGGTGGTTATATTCCTATGAATAAAACACCCAATTTACAAGTAAGCATCGAATATGTAATATGTAATATGACCCAAATGAAGAAACAAAATGTCTAAAATATTTTTTGTTCTTTTTCACAAAGAAACTCTTAAAGTTAATAAACATATTAACAAATGCTAACAACCACAAAATGAAGAAATTTTAATTTTGTATAAAAAATGGAGGGGTAGAAACATATGCGTCAAAAAACATCTATCCAAACCAATATGGAATAGAACTGTCATAGTCCATAAATAATGTCAAGTTATGTTTTTGCCTTGTGTCTGTTGTCTTGTGATTTCCGCTTTTATTTTGAAATTTTATCTCCTCTTGTTTCAGGTTGCTTGCCCTTCCTTCATGTTACCTGCTGGTCTGATTGTCTTCCCTGCCCTGATTGTTTCCACTTATTCCCCATTACCTCCCCTTGTTCCCCGTTTGGGTGATTATTATTTGTTACTTTGTTAATAAAGATTTTATTTTTATCCTGTTTCTTGGAGTCATGCTTTTGGGTTCAGTCTTCTGCTCAGAGGTTAGGTTTAGGAACAAGGAGGATCAAGGTTAAGGGTAGAATCAGAGAGAATAAGAGGTTAAGGTTAGGGCCAGGGAGAGTAAGAGATTAGGGTTAGGACCAGAAGAGATCAGAGGCTTTGTTTAGGGTCAAAGGTTAAGGAAATGAGAACAGGGATCCAAAAATTAGAATAAATATTTTGGGTTTAGGATCGAAAATATACTCTCTCATTGAGGCCATGTGGATATGGTGTTTCTAATTTGATAATCCTGTCTCTTTCAGTTGTCATCCTCTGGGCCATGGACCAGTGTGGATTGCACTCCAGGATTAAGGCCTGTACCGCATCCCAGCCATGAGACACAAAATGTTGGACAATGTATCGAAAAGTATTTTTTCATTTTGTTATATTGTGTTTGTGACATGCAAAACGTACATGTTGGGTTAGGGGTTAAGTATTTAAAACATGCAGTTTTAAATACTTGACTACTGACTACATGAGTCATAAACACATCTTTTTTGTTTAAAATAATTCCCCTGTAGTTCAGTTTTCAGATTTTTCAGTGGTTTGGCTTTTGAACTGTGCACCTTACCCCCCTTTTTATTTTTTATATATTTTCGACTTGCACTAAACCTATTTAATCTTATTTTATTTTATTCTATTCTTTGTTGTGTATTTATACATGTTGCTCTGAAGAAGGGGATGCTGTTCATCTTGTTGTACATGTAAAAGATGTATATTGACAATAAAAGGCATTCTATTCTATTCTATTCTAGTCTTTTAGGTTCTTGTTTTGCTGTAATTATCCTAAAATCATTACGAGGCTGATTTCTTGTTCATGATGGTCCTAAAGTTATTTTTGATTTCCCTGACTAGTTTAACAGTAGATGGTGAGTAAGTGATTAGTAGAGACCTGACCGGGTCTATCTGTGTGTCTGTATCTTTGAAATAGACTTTGATATCCAATTGGTTGTGTAGTGTGAATTTGGGTCCTTTGAGTGTTGTTGTGTCCAGAAAATTAACTGAATTATGATCTGTTGTGGCTTTTAATATAATTGAAGGATTGTGGTTATTGAGGGTCTCCAGGAACTTTGCAAAATCTTCCTCCGAGTGGGTCCAAATGCCCCAGATGTCAAAATTTCTTGCCCATGGCTGTGCCTTTTACCTGTAGAAAATATTTACCATCAAATTCAAACTCATTTCTTGTCAAATTAATCTCTAATAGTTGTAATAATTCTTTGGTCTTTTTTTATCATGGAATTTCAAGAAAATTTCTTTAACGGCTTGGATGCCGTCTGTTGTCTCAGTGTTGGTGTATAGGCTATCCACATCAATTGTAAATAAAATAGAGCCTGTGGGAATATTAAGGTCTGTAATTTTATCAATAAAATCATATGTATCTTTGATGTAGCTTTGGTATTTTTTTGCTAGTGGGTTTAGACAAAAATCAATGAATTCAGCTGACCTATATGTCTCACTGCTGCAATCAGACACTATGGGCCCGACCTGGGGGAATTTCAAATGGTTTACTCCAATTAGTAGGATCTTTATGAATTTTGGGGAGTAAATAGAATCTTCTGGGCCTAGGTTCAGAGTCTCCTATTAAATAATTGCGCTGTTTTGCATTGATTAATTTTTTCCTCATATATTGTTTGGAAAATTTTGGTTATTTGGGTGTCTCTAAATAAATCGGTTCGTTTAATTGGGAATAATAATTTGTGTCTCTCAATTCTCTGTATTCCTCCCACAGATACTGTTCTGTATCCATAACTACCACAACACTGCCCTTATCTGCTGGTTTGATGATTATGTTTTTGTTGTCCAACAGTTCTTTTAGGGCCAGATTTTCTCCAGGTGTGAGATTAGATTTATTTTTAATAATTCTAAATGAATTTTCAAAATATTGTAGGTCTAATGTAATCAAATCTTTAATGTGGAAGGGCAGATTGGATTCTGGTGGGGTCCAATTAGAATTTGGAGTGAAGGACTGTTTTTCTGAAGCCTCCTCATCCCCAAAACAGGCTAATAATTTTAGTCTTCTGTGATAATTTTGTAGATCAAGTCTGGATTGTGGTTTGATGTCCTTATTATTAGCTCTAGTGGGAATGAAATTTAACCCTTTATTGAGTAGAGATAATTGTTCGGTTGTTAATTTGGTTCTTTTTACTAAAACCATTACATTTTTAAACCCCTCCTGACAAAGCAGGCTTTTGGGGACTTCTATTACCTGTTTTAGCCAATGATAAGAGATTCTGGATGCTGTGTAATGAGTCCAGTGGACCTCGTCCATTTTAGTCTCAAAGTCTTTGCTAGGGAGCTGTGGAATGAAATCACAATTTTTACTTATGTAGTCATTCAGAAGCTGTATGTTGAGTTGATCTTGCTTTGGAAGGCTGGTGGAGAAGTTGACAACAAGCACCAGGACTGTGGCCTCTGGGAACCTGTTTTTGGCAGACCTCAGAGCTCCCTGCAGTTGCTCAATGGTTGCAGCTCGGATTTTCTGCTTCCGGTTGTTGAGGCTGAAAGATAGAATAATCCAGCCCGTTCCAAATCTTCTTTTTCCCAGCGTCTGCCCTGAAAATTTCACATATTGGGGATCACACAAACATACTGGAAAACTCTGCAAAATACTTCTTTTAGTTGACAACACTGTTTCCATGCTGGAAAAAGTCTAATTTTGACGCCAGCAACACATTTAATGCACTCCGTTCATTTCAGCTCTGACTGACTGGAACTTACACTTTTAAGCGTTGCCTGACCATAAGCGTCTATATCACAAAGTCTGCCCTTCAAAATCCACCTACTGCAGATCTCACAAACCTATTGGAAAACTCTGCAAAATACTGTTTCCATGCTAGAAAAAGTCTAATTTTGATGCCAGCAACATATTTTATACTCACCTTTCATTTTAGCTCTAGCGTTAGAATTTTACCAATCCAGCCCGTTCCAGATCTTCTTTTTCCCAGCGTCTGCCCTGAAAGTTTCACATACGGGGGATCACACAAACATACTGGAAAAATCTGCAAAATACTTCTTCTAGTTGGCAATAATGTTTCCATGCTGGAAAAAGTCTAATTTTGACGCCAGCAACACATTTAATGCACTCCGTTCATTTCAGCTCTGACTGAATGGAACTTACACTTTTAAGCGTTGCCTGACCATAAGCGTCTATATCACAAAGTCTGCCCTTCAAAATCCACCTACTGCAGATCTCACAAACATATTGGAAAACTCTGCAATAATACTTCTTCTAGTTGACAATAGTGTTTCCATGCTGGAAAAAGTCTAATTTTACGCCAGCAACACATTTAATGCACTCCGTTCATTTCAGCTCTGACTGAATGGAACTTACACTTTTAAGCGTTGCCTGACCATAAGCGTCTATATCACAAAGTCTGCCCTTCAAAATCCACCTACTGCAGATCTCACAAACATATTGGAAAACTCTGCAATAATACTTCTTCTAGTTGACAATAGTGTTTCCATGCTGGAAAAAGTCTAATTTTACGCCAGCAACACATTTAATGCACTCCGTTCATTTCAGCTCTACCTGGCTGGAACTTACCGTTTCAAGCGTTTCCAGTCAATATGATGGCTTTTTCACAAAGTCAGCCCTTCAAAATCCACCTACTGCAGATCTCGCAAACATACTGGAAAACTCTGCAAAATACTTCTTCTAGTTGACAACACTGTTTCCATGCTGGAAAAAGTCTAATTTTGATGCCAGCAACACATTTAATGCACTCCGTTCATTTCAGCTCTGACTGACTGGAACTTACACTTTTAAGCGTTGCCTGACCATAAGCGTCTATATCACAAAGTCTGCCCTTCAAAATCCACGTACTGCAGATCTCACAAACATACTGGAAAACTCTGCAAAATACTTCTTCTAGTTGACAACACTGTTTCCATGCTGGAAAAAGTCTAATTTTGACGGCAGCAACACATTTAATGTACTCCGTTCATTTCAGCTCTGACTGGCTGGAACTTACCGTTTCAAGCGTTTCCAGTCATTATGATGGCTTTTTCCCAGCGCCTGCCCTGAAAATTTCACATACGGGGGATCACACAAACATACTGGAAAAATCTGCAAAATACTTCTTCTAGTTGGCAATAGTGTTTCCATGCTGGAAAAAGTCTAATTTTGACGCCAGCAACACATTTAATGCACTCTGTTCATTTCAGCTCTGACTGACTGGAACTTACACTTTTAAGCGTTGCCTGACCATAAGCGTATATATCACAAAGTCTGCCCTTCAAAATCCACAAACTGTAGATCTCACAAACATACTGGAAAACTCTGCAAAATACTTCTTCTAGTTGACAATAGTGTTCCCATGCTGGACAAAAGTCTAATTTTGACGCCAGCAACACATTTAATGCATTGCGTTCATTTCAGCTCTGACTGACTAGAACTTACACTTTTAAGCGTTGCCTGACCATAAGCGTATATATCACAAAGTCTGCCCTTCAAAATCCATAAACTGCAGATCTCACAAACATACTGGAAAACTCTGCAAAATACTTCTTCTAGTTGACAATAGTGTTCCCATGCTGGACAAAAGTCTAATTTTGACGCCAGCAACACATTTAATGCATTGCGTTCATTTCAGCTCTGACTGACTGGAACTTACACTTTTAAGCGTTGCCTGACCATAAGCGTATATGTCACAAAGTCTGCCCTTCAAAATCCACCTACTGCAGGTCTCACAAACATACTGAAAAACTCTGCAAAATACTGTTTCCATGCTGCAAAAAGTCACCAGCAACATATTTTATACACACCTTTCATTTCAGCTCTAGGGTTAGAATTTTACCGTTCCAGCCCGTTCCAAATCTTCTTTTTCCCAGCGTCTGCCCTGAAAATTTCACATATAGGGGATCACACAAACATACTGGAAAACTCTGCAAAATACTTCTTCTAGTTTACAACAGTGTTTCCATGCTGGAAAAAGTCTAATTTTGACGCCAGCAACACATTTCATTCATTTCAGCTATAAGCGTTTCCAGCCAAGAGGAGCGACTATATCACGTCTTCTGTGACAATGCCAAATATTACACATGATAGAAACACACTTGAAAACTCTGCAAAATACTTCTTCTAGTTGACAACAGTGTTTCCATGCTGGAAAAAGTCTAATTTTGACGCCAGCAACACATTTCATTCATTTCAGCTATAAGCGTTTCCAGCCAAGAGGAGCGACAATATCACATCTGCTGTGACAATGCCAAATATTACACATGATAGAAACACACTTGAGAACTCTGCAAAATACTTCTTCTACTTGACAACAGTGTTTCCATGCTGGAAAAAGTCTAATTTTGACGCCAGCAACACATTTCATTCATTTCAGCTATAAGCGTTTCCAGCCAAGAGGAGCGACTATATCACGTCTGCTGTGACAATGCCAAATGATAGAAACACACTTGAAAACTCTGCAAAATACTTCTTCTAGTTTACAACAGTGTTTCCATGCTGGAAAAAGTCTAATTTTGACGCCAGCAACACATCTCATTCATTTCAGCTATAAGCGTTTCCAGCCAAGAGGAGCGACTATATCACGTCTTCTGTGACAATGCCAAATATTACACATGATAGAAACACACTTGAAAACTCTGCAAAATACTTCTTCTAGTTGACAACAGTGTTTCCATGCTGGAAAAAGTCTCATTTTGACGCCAGCAACACATTTCATTCATTTCAGCTATAAGCGTTTCCAGCCAAGAGGAGCGACTATATCACGTCTGCTGTGACAATGCCAAATATTACACATGATAGAAACACACTTGAAAACTCTGCAAAATATTTCTTCTAGTTGACAACAGTGTTTCCATGCTGGAAAAAGTCTAATTTTGACGCCAGCAACACATTTCATTCATTTCAGCTATAAGCGTTTCCAGCCAAGAGGAGCGACTATATCACGTCTGCTGTGACAATGCCAAATGATAGAAACACACTTGAAAACTCTGCAAAAATACTTCTTCTAGTTGACAACAGTGTTTCCATGCTGGAAAAAGTCTAATTTTGACGCCAGCAACACATTTCATTCATTTCAGCTATAAGCGTTTCCAGCCAAGAGGAGCGACAATATCACGTCTGCTGTGACAATGCCAAATATTACACATGATAGAAACACACTTGAGAACTCTGCAAAATACTTCTTCTACTTGACAACAGTGTTTCCATGCTGGAAAAAGTCTAATTTTGACGCCAGCAACACATTTCATTCATTTCAGCTATAAGCGTTTCCAGCCAAG
Organism: Toxotes chatareus; assembly: GCA_016801885.1. Classification (NCBI taxonomy): domain Eukaryota; kingdom Metazoa; phylum Chordata; class Actinopteri; family Toxotidae; genus Toxotes; species Toxotes chatareus. The sequence goes on from CM028899.1 coordinate 23,057,613, forward strand.
AGGAGCGACTATATCACGTCTGCTGTGACAATGCCAAATGATAGAAACACACTTGAAAACTCTGCAAAATACTTCTTCTAGTTGACAACAGTGTTTCCATGCTGGAAAAAGTCTAATTCTGACGCCAGCAACACATTTCATTCATTTCAGCTATAAGCGTTTCCAGCCAAGAGGAGCGACTATATCACGTCTGCTGTGACAATGCCAAATGATAGAAACACACTTGAAAACTCTGCAAAATACTTCTTCTAGTTTACAACAGTGTTTCCATGCTGGAAAAAGTCTAATTTTGACGCCAGCAACACATCTCATTCATTTCAGCTATAAGCGTTTCCAGCCAAGAGGAGCGACTATATCACGTCTTCTGTGACAATGCCAAATATTACACATGATAGAAACACACTTGAAAACTCTGCAAAATACTTCTTCTAGTTGACAACAGTGTTTCCATGCTGGAAAAAGTCTCATTTTGACGCCAGCAACACATTTCAGCTATAAGCGTTTCCAGCCAAGAGGAGCGACTATATCACGTCTGCTGTGACAATGCCAAATATTACACATGATAGAAACACACTTGAGAACTCTGCAAAATACTTCTTCTACTTGACAACAGTGTTTCCATGCTGGAAAAAGTCTAATTTTGACGCCAGCAACACATTTCATTCATTTCAGCTATAAGCGTTTCCAGCCAAGAGGAGCGACTATATCACGTCTGCTGTGACAATGCCAAATGATAGAAACACACTTGAAAACTCTGCAAAATACTTCTTCTAGTTGACAACAGTGTTTCCATGCTGGAAAAAGTCTAATTCTGACGCCAGCAACACATTTCATTCATTTCAGCTATAAGCGTTTCCAGCCAAGAGGAGCGACTATATCACGTCTGCTGTGACAATGCCAAATGATAGAAACACACTTGAAAACTCTGCAAAATACTTCTTCTAGTTGACAACAGTGTTTCCATGCTGGAAAAAGTCTCATTTTGACGCCAGCAACACATTTCATTCATTTCAGCTATAAGCGTTTCCAGCCAAGAGGAGCGACTATATCACGTCTGCTGTGACAATGCCAAATGATAGAAACACACTTGAAAACTCTGCAAAATACTTCTTCTAGTTTACAACAGTGTTTCCATGCTGGAAAAAGTCTAATTTTGACGCCAGCAACACATCTCATTCATTTCAGCTATAAGCGTTTCCAGCCAAGAGGAGCGACTATATCACGTCTTCTGTGACAATGCCAAATATTACACATGATAGAAACACACTTGAAAACTCTGCAAAATACTTCTTTTAGTTGACAACAGTGTTTCCATGCTGGAAAAAGTCTCATTTTGACGCCAGCAACACATTTCAGCTATAAGTGTTTCCAGCCAAGAGGAGCGACTATATCACGTCTGCTGTGACAATGCCAAATATTACACATGATAGAAACACACTTGAAACCTCTGCAAAATACTTCTTCTACTTGACAACAGTGTTTCCATGCTGGAAAAAGTCTAATTTTGACGCCAGCAACACATTTCATTCATTTCAGCTATAAGCGTTTCCAGCCAAGAGGAGCGACTATATCACGTCTGCTGTGACAATGCTTAATATTACACATGATAGAAACACACTTGAGAACTCTGCAAAATACTTCTTCTAGTTGACAACAGTGTTTCCATGCTGGAAAAAGTCTAATTTTGACGCCAGCAACACATTTCATTCATTTCAGCTATAAGCGTTTCCAGCCAAGAGGAGCGACTATATGACGTGTGCTGTGACAATGCCAAATGATAGAAACACGCTTGAAACCTCTGCAAAATACTTCTTCTAGTTGACAACAGTGTTTCCATGCTGGAAAAAGTCTAATTTTGACGCCAGCAACACATTTCATTCATTTCAGCTATAAGCGTTTCCAGAATCAGAATCAGAATCAGGTTTATTGGCCAAGTTTGTACATACAAGTTTGTACATACAAACAAGGAATTTGACTCGGTTTTCTTCTTCTCTCTCCTGCGGTACAACAACAAAGACAACAACAACAACAACACACAACCGACGGAACACTAATGGTGCAAAATGTGGGTGGTGCAATTTGTTCCAGAAACTAAAGATAACTATATAACTATTTACATATATATAAATATATATCTAGGCTATTGACAGAAATAGTGCAGGTTATAGTGCAAAAAAAAAAAAAAAAAAAAAAAAAAAAAAAACATAAAGACACGGTGAAATGAGGTAGTGGAAAAGCCAAGAGGAGCGACTATATCACATCTTCTGTGATAATGCCAAATATTACACATGATAGAAACACACTTGAAAACTCTGCAAAATACTTCTTCTAGTTGACAACAGTGTTTCCATGCTGGAAAAAGTCTAATTTTGACGCCAGCAACACATTTCATTCATTTCAGCTATAAGCGTTTCCAGCCAAGAGGAGCGACTATATTACGTCTTCTGTGACAATGCTTAATATTACACATGATAGAAACACACTTGAAAACTCTGCAAAGTACTTCTTCTAGTTGACAACAGTGTTTCCATGCTGGAAAAAGTCTAATTTTGACGCCAGCAACACATTTCATTCATTTCAGCCATTTCAGCTATAAGCGTTTCCAGCCAAGAGGAGCGACTATATCACGTCTGCTGTGACAATGCTTAATATTACACATGATAGAAACACACTTGAGAACTCTGCAAAATACTTCTTCTAGTTGACAACAGTGTTTCCATGCTGGAAAAAGTCTAATTTTGACGCCAGCAACACATTTCATTCATTTCAGCTATAAGCGTTTCCAGCCAAGAGGAGCGACTATATCACGTCTGCTGTGACAATGCCAAATGATAGAAACACACTTGAAACCTCTGCAAAATACTTCTTCTAGTTGACAACAGTGTTTCCATGCTGGAAAAAGTCTAATTTTGACGCCAGCAACACATTTCATTCATTTCAGCTATAAGCGTTTCCAGCCAAGAGGAGCGACTATATCACGTCTGCTGTGACAATGCCAAATGATAGAAACACACTTGAAAACTCTGCAAAATACTTCTTCTAGTTGACAACAGTGTTTCCATGCTGGAAAAAGTCTCATTTTGACGCCAGCAACACATTTCATTCATTTCAGCTATAAGCGTTTCCAGCCAAGAGGAGCGACTATATCACGTCTGCTGTGACAATGCTTAATATTACACATGATAGAAACACACTTGAGAACTCTGCAAAATACTTCTTCTAGTTGACAACAGTGTTTCCATGCTGGAAAAAGTCTAATTTTGACGCCAGCAACACATTTCATTCATTTCAGCTATAAGCGTTTCCAGCCAAGAGGAGCGACTATATGACGTGTGCTGTGACAATGCCAAATGATAGAAACACGCTTGAAACCTCTGCAAAATACTTCTTCTAGTTGACAACAGTGTTTCCATGCTGGAAAAAGTCTAATTTTGACGCCAGCAACACATTTCATTCATTTCAGCTATAAGCGTTTCCAGAATCAGAATCAGAATCAGGTTTATTGGCCAAGTTTGTACATACAAGTTTGTACATACAAACAAGGAATTTGACTCCGGTTTTTCTTCCTCTCCTGCGGTACAACAACAAAGACAACAACAACAACAACACACAACCGACGGAACACTAATGGTGCAAAATGTGGGTGGTGCAATTTGTTCCAGAAACTAAAGATAACTATATAACTATTTACATATATATAAATATATATCTAGGCTATTGACAGAAATAGTGCAGGTTATAGTGCAAAAAAAAAAAAAAAAAAAAAAAAACCATAAAGACACGGTGAAATGAGGTAGTGGAAAAGCCAAGAGGAGCGACTATATCACATCTTCTGTGATAATGCCAAATATTACACATGATAGAAACACACTTGAAAACTCTGCAAAATACTTCTTCTAGTTGACAACAGTGTTTCCATGCTGGAAAAAGTCTAATTTTGACGCCAGCAACACATTTCATTCATTCATTTCAGCTATAAGCGTTTCCAGCCAAGAGGAGCGACTATATTACGTCTTCTGTGACAATGCTTAATATTACACATGATAGAAACACACTTGAAAACTCTACAAAGTACTTCTTCTAGTTGACAACAGTGTTTCCATGCTGGAAAAAGTCTAATTTTGACGCCAGCAACACATTTCATTCATTTCAGCCATTTCAGCTATAAGCGTTTCCAGCCAAGAGGAGCGACTATATCACGTCTGCTGTGACAATGCTTAATATTACACATGATAGAAACACACTTGAGAACTCTGCAAAATACTTCTTCTAGTTGACAACAGTGTTTCCATGCTGGAAAAAGTCTAATTTTGACGCCAGCAACACATTTCATTCATTTCAGCTATAAGCGTTTCCAGCCAAGAGGAGCGACTATATTACGTCTTCTGTGACAATGCTTAATATTACACATGATAGAAACACACTTGAAAACTCTGCAAAGTACTTCTTCTAGTTGACAACAGTGTTTCCATGCTGGAAAAAGTCTAATTTTGACGCCAGCAACACATTTCATTCATTTCAGCCATTTCAGCTATAAGCGTTTCCAGCCAAGAGGAGCGACTATATCACGTCTGCTGTGACAATGCTTAATATTACACATGATAGAAACACACTTGAGAACTCTGCAAAATACTTCTTCTAGTTGACAACAGTGTTTCCATGCTGGAAAAAGTCTAATTTTGACGCCAGCAACACATTTCATTCATTTCAGCTATAAGCGTTTCCAGCCAAGAGGAGCGACTATATCACGTCTGCTGTGACAATGCCAAATGATAGAAACACACTTGAAACCTCTGCAAAATACTTCTTCTAGTTGACAACAGTGTTTCCATGCTGGAAAAAGTCTAATTTTGACGCCAGCAACACATTTCATTCATTTCAGCTATAAGCGTTTCCAGCCAAGAGGAGCGACTATATCACGTCTGCTGTGACAATGCCAAATGATAGAAACACACTTGAAAACTCTGCAAAATACTTCTTCTAGTTGACAACAGTGTTTCCATGCTGGAAAAAGTCTCATTTTGACGCCAGCAACACATTTCATTCATTTCAGCTATAAGCGTTTCCAGCCAAGAGGAGCGACTATATCACGTCTGCTGTGACAATGCCAAATGATAGAAACACACTTGAAACCTCTGCAAAATACTTCTTCTAGTTGACAACAGTGTTTCCATGCTGGAAATAGTCAAATTTTGACGCCAGCAACACATTTCATTCATTTCAGCTATAAGCGTTTCCAGCCAAGAGGAGCGACTATATCACGTCTGCTGTGACAATGCCAAATATTACACATGATAGAAACACACTTGAAAACTCTGCAAAATACTTCTTCTAGTTGACAACAGTGTTTCCATGCTGGAAAAAGTCTAATTTTGACGCCAGCAGCACATTTCATTCATTTCAGAACACTTGAAAACTCTGCAAAATACTTATTCTAGTTGACAATAGTATTTCCATTCTTAAAAAAACTCTTAACGCCAGCTGGTAGTTTCACACTCACCTTTCATTTCAGCTCCAACCTTCCAGTTATGTTTTCTGCCCATGTGAAACATCTTTTTCACAAAGCCATCCCTTAAAATACCAAATTGCAGATGAGGGAAATGTCACCGAGTAGAGGGACTGTGGTATTATAACACTTTTTCGTCTCTGTGGGGAGCAGGCACATCAAAACAACAACACTCAGAGGAAGGTTCAGTTAAAAATATATAAATACCTTTATTACAAATGTAAGTTAAAACACAATGGGTAAAATCAGAGTACTCCGGATACTTAAATAAAAAAGTCCTGCAGGTTGTCCACCTGACCAGACGGGGGTGTAGAGAGTCCCCGGGCCAACAGGTCCCTGCGTGGCCGTTGGGTGGTAGCTTGGGGGGGAAGGAGAAACAAACAGAAAACAGGGCAACTATCAGGGTGGTCAGCAGCCCATCAATCTTTATATGAGGTATCTTAGTCCCAGAAACAAAATTAAGAAATCTTCTGTGGGGGAAGGGCGAATACTAATAAAAATAAAACATAGAGAATAAGGATAACAACCAAACCCACGAAAAACCAACACAAAACAACTCAAGCCTTTAAAGTACTGTTACACTGCAAATAAACCCACTCCAACTCAATAAGGCCCGATCCACAAGATTTCTAAACTAGTTCAGGGAGAAAGGCCTTAACCCTGACACGTCGAAGCTGTCTCAAAATGTCCCAAGTTATCCCCCCCCAAGAACGAAAGAAATAAATTATCGTCGGCAACACGGCGTCACACACTGCTACTTCAGTCGATGTATATAAAGCATAAAGAGGTACTTAACCGCAGGAGGGGTGGAACGCGTCCCCACCCCTCCACTTCCACCCGAGACTTCCCTCTCTTGCAACGTGCGTCTGTGGCGTGATAGCGGCCTGGATCCCCACTCGGCAGCGGCGCACACGACTCGACCGGGACGCTCCTCTCGCGCTGTTCACCGGACTCTTAGGCCAAGATGGCGTGGCGACAAGCTGCCCAGCACTCGTGCGCAGTGTCCTCAGCCGCTTCTCCTCCCGATCAGCTCAGCTGCTTCTTCCGCCTGCTGCCCGCGTTCCCCGCTGTCCGCGTCTCTGTAGTAAGAGAACAAACTCGCCTCTCGCGCCACACACACACCTGTCTCTTATCCCGTTCCCAATTACTTCCGGTGGCTGCGCACGCATCCTCTCAAACACACAGACACACTTAGAGACACACACACACGCTCACACTTAGTCACCCTGTGACAGAAACACAGTGGAAAACTAACTTTCGTTGTCGGTCATGGCTATACGCTACAGCTTGACTAAAAAAGCTATGTTAGTAAAGTAAAAAAAACAGCATTTCTCCATGATTGGTTGGTCACGTTCAAAGGAAGCGCGAAGTTTGTTGCCAAGAAAACAAAACAACTTCTCATGCACCTGTTCGCACGCATAGAGCTGCAATTAATAGAATGTGCCCTATATTCTTTAATCTCTCTCTCTCGTCTGGCAGATCGTCAACACTTTCTAATCTTTCAAGATCATATATCGTCATATCCTACATCACTACTCTCGAACATGCGTCTTCTAATTGAAAATAGTGTTTCCATACTCAAAAAAAATATTTTAACACCAGCAGCACACTTCATGCACACCTTTCATTTCAGCTTCAACTGACTGCGCAGTACAGTTATAGCGATTTCAGTCCATATGAATGTGTTTTTCACAAAGCCTGCCCTGAAAATGCCATACTGCAGATCACACAAACACACTGGAAAACTCTGGAAGATGCTTCTTCTAATTTAAAATAGTGTTTCCATGATGAAAAAACTCTTATTTTGATACCAGCAGCAAGTTTCACACTCACCTTTCATTTCAGTTCTAACGATCCAGTTGTAGCGTTTTAATCCCATCTGAACATCTTTTTCACAAAGCCTTCCTTGAAAATACTACATTGCAGATGAGGGAAATACAGAGGGAAACTCGCTTTCGTTGTCGGCTATGGCTACCCGCTACATCTGGACTAACAAAGGGAGGCTAGTGGAAAAAAAAAAAACAGCACTGCTCATACTTCGCCAGGATTGGTTGGTTACGTTCAAGGGAAGAGCGACCTCAGTTGTCAAGGAAACAAAACAACACTAACCGCTACACCTGGACTAACAAAGCGAGGCTAGTGAAAAAAAAAAAAAACAGCACTGCTCGTACTTCGCCATGATTGGTTGGTCACATTCAAAGGAAGTGTGATGTTAGTTGCTCAGAGAAAAAAACAACTTCTCATGCATCTGTGCGCACGCTTAGAGCTGCAATTAATAGAATGTGCCCTATAGATCTAATGACCTTGTGTGCAAGATGCATTTAAAATAAACCATTGAATGTGTAGTTTGCTTTAATGCTTTAAATGTTGCACTATGGCTTCCCCTAGGCCAAGACGTAACAATAGTAAAATACATTGATTCGGGGAACACATACATAAATTAGATCATTATGCAACGCTAATTATGAGAGGCCGATCTAAGCCAAAAATGCCAGGGCCATTTTTTTGTCCCAGTCCAGCCCTGCTGGCAACTAATGTTGCCAATAAATAGCTGTTACTTATTCATAATTCAGTATCTTACTGTAGAATGGGTTCACTGTTAATTCTTTTCACATTTAGCAAATTAGGCATGCTGTGGCTGCTGATAATCCAAAATATATCAACACTACTTTAGATTATCTTGAGCTGTTAAATAAAAAAGTGATAACAAAACATATTTATTAGGACTCAATACAGTGTTTATTATATTATGCAATTATATTCAATACAGTGTACCAGATTGCACACCAGATGTGTATGAAATGTATTAAACTTAAGGTAACTTTCCTTTTTATTAGCCAATAAGCACATGCATGGGAAGCATAAACCCAGGACAGACTGCACAAGACTATTGCAGCATAGTCATTCATGGTCAACTCAAATGTGTAGCAACGTCAAACATGTAACTTGTAAAAAGCTTATTTTGAAACCACTTTTGTTAAAGAAATACCATGTGCCATTTTCCTTGCAACAGACTCAAAGCCATTCATAGTCCGTTAATCTTTTGAGAAGTGCAGAGACATGAGGGCTGACACTGTTGTTACTCTTCTCGTGCACCTTCCCACTTCCTGGACTGATCCACTTGGTCATCTTTGTACCAGAGGTTGGGTTGATCCTGATGAAGCATCTGAAGTCACAAAATCAGAGAAAAAGACATTTAATGAAATACATTGTTTGAAGAGACAGCAGAACCCATCAAGTTTTGGAGATTAGCTTAACATTTTTCCAAATATGCAAAACTTCAAAAAAAAATTTGCATTAATTGCAGATGTTCCATCCATGCAAGCTAAAACAGAACGAAGCTTTGCAAGGCAATACAATGGAAATGCAGGGATTTGAATAAAAATTACACCATATGTTATTCATAATGAAAAATGTAACTAAATAATAATCCACTGGCATCCCCTTTGAAGCACTTACCTTTGAATGAATTCAAGTGTGCACGAGGCCTCCTCTTGGTACACCAGATTGAAGACGCAATAGCATGAGAAAAACATTGCCATTCCAGCCACACTTTTCTGGTGTGGACCCACAACCACTTGTCCCTCAATGCTAAGCATCCAGCTCATTGGCATGAGAACATCACCTAAACATAAATAAACATTTGCTTTATTATTGTTCTTTTGGCATTTTTAGATATTCTTTCTGTTGCCCTTCCTGATGCCCTTCCACATGAACATATCCATAGATTAAACTAATTCATATTAATCTCTAGTTTTGCAACAGATACAGAAAAAATACACTACCTAAGACGATGGACTAGTATTTTGCTATCCACTTAGTACAGCAAGAATAGTAAACTTAATTTACATGAGTTCCCTGAGGTGCTATATTAGCACAGATGTTGTACTGAATCTCAACTACGTTAAATTTTAAAATCTCACACAACAAAACATTTTCAGCAATATAAATGTAACAAATTTTTACCTAAAAATTGTCTTCACAGATGTGTGGTGATGATCACTGTGCTTTCTGCAGTAACGCTCACCGCCCAGGGTTTTCCTGTGCACCTGTAGCAAAGGGACAGTTCAACAGCAAAATATGCATGCTTAATTAGGCTGGTTACTGATGAGGTTAAACAATTTAACTGCTTAGCCAATGTTAATTGTGCCTTTTTTCTATAACATAATCTTACCCAATATGAGATATAACTATCTCTGCCCAGATGGATTCCTCCAAGGTACCACTCCAGACTGATTCACTTGGTGGAGCTGTAAGAGATGAATGATTGCTTGATTGGACTTCCATGCAATAAGAATAGCTGACATTGGCACATTAATTATATATGACTTCAGTTTCAGATGTCAACAATTTAATTCTTAATCACAATTCAAGTTATGACATCTTTAGTTAAATTTGTACTCAATTCAATTTCTATCTTTTCTCTCTCGCTTTCACATACAGATGACTGATGTTTGACAGCAAAACCTTACTTTTTAATAGACACTATTTTGGACATAAGAACAGGGATATATCAGATTCTTAGCAACAACCCTCTTCCAGTTCAACTTAAACCCAATAAAAACTCAGAGCCGCAGTGGCTGCTGAGCGTGTAACGAGTAAGTGTTAAATATTACCCGAGCTTAAGCTCACACAGTGTTTAAAGCCTGTGTGCTACTGGAACTGCAGCATAAACTGCCATGGTGAGCATGCAAAACAGAGGAAAACCGCCCTGACTTAGTACCTCTGTAATGTCATACTAACGTGTAACATAATACCATAACGTGTAACTTGACAACTATAAACAATGGGCTGTCACTCCAACAGCTTTCTAACCTGGAGGGTTTTAGTTAATGTGCTGGCAATCCCTCTGTCCTGAAGGTGACAGGGCTAATGCAGGCAGCTAGCGTTAGCTTAACTTAACCAGTTTTTCGCTAGCTAACGTTTGCAAAAAACAGTGCAGTCTGCGACCCACAACCCATATATTCCGTATAAAACACGACTAAGATAAATAAAATAAAGTGAAATACCGTCAATCTCAAAAATAAAGAATCATTATACTTACCAAAATGCTGGTTTTGTAGCTTCCTCTTCACCGCTCTATTGCCTGCTTCTGTCTGTTGGCAACATGCATATTCTTTAAATTAAACGTGCAAAACCAGTCTGATATACAGACAAATTATATTGTACGAAGTTATCGTTTGAATAACATTTGAATTTTGTAGGCTAATAACGTGTTACTTGCACTTTATTGACTTGATGGATCGGGTTCTTAGGGAAATTACAGATATTTATTACAGTATATTAGAAAGTAAAGGATTAAAAAATGTTGAGGATCTGCCAGTGGAGAGAGATCGTATTATCGTCAATAATGCACATTCTATTAATTGCAGCTCTATGCGTGCGTGCAGATGCATGAGAAGTTTTTTTTTTTTTTTTAAATCTGGGCAACAAACTTCGGGCATCCTTTGAACATGACCAACCAATCATGGCGAAGTACGAGCAGTGCTGTTTTTTTTTCCACTATACTCACTTTTTTAGTCCAGGTGTAGCGGCTAGTTTTGTTTTTTTCTCCGGACAGCTAACGTCGCTCTTCCTTTGAACGTGACCAACCAATCATAGCGAAGTATGAGCACTGCTTTTCTTTTTTTTTCACTAGCCTCACTTTTTTAGTCAAGATATAGCGGTAGCCATAGCCGAAAACGAAGGTGAGTTTTCGTCTGTTTCCTTTATCTGCAATGTGGTATTTTCAAGGAAGGCTTTGTGAAAATGATGTTCACATGGGTGGAAAACGCTATAACGGGATCGTTAGAGCTGCAGCGAAAGGTGAGTGTGAAACTTGCTAGTGGTGTCAAAATTAGAGTTTTTCATCATGGAAACAGTATTTTACATTAGAAGAAGCATTTTGAAGAGTTTTCCCGTGTGTTTCTGTCATCTGCAGTATCTGGCATTATCAGGGCAGACGTTGTGAAAAACAGTCTCATATGGGCTGGAAGCGCTAAAAGTGTAATTGTGGATGGGTTATGTTAAGTGTCCTTCTGTATTTAATAAAAGTTTATTAAAAAATGCATGTAGTTTACACGGGAACACGGGTGTTTATTCATAAAATAAGATAAAATATAAGAACACAGATAAAAACTAAAAAGACTATAAGACCGGGGTTGGTAAAAAGGTATTTTAAAAGGAGAGAGGCTAAAACTTAATGGGGGGAGAGTCCAATGGAGCAATCCAGAGTCTTATCTGTGGAGGCCGGGGTTGTCGCACACACTCGGGCGCTGGCGGAAAAGGCTCGGTCACCGCAGAAGCATCGACCCGTTCGGCACCACGATCCCACCACGCCGCTGCACCGCGCCCTTGTCCTCCTCGGAACGCCGATCTCGAACCAACAGGAAAGCGGGACAGCAGTCACTGCACTTTTAAACACATGCAGGTAGCGCTACCGGTTACGCTTCGCCGCAGATCGCTACTCACACCGCTGGGCAGAGTAACACTCTGCCCGCTTCTTCATGGAGCCTGCAAACAATCCGTCCCCGGTTCCTCCGGCGTGGTCCTGCAGCCTGTCCCCTGTGCTTTCTCCGCCTCGTCCGTGCTCTCCGCGTTCTCGTCTGTGCTCTCCGTGTTTTTCGTTTTCCGGTTTTCCTTGCCAAACTTATCAGTGCTCGCCAATCTTAAGCTCCACAGGTGCAGGTGATTACACCGTGGGGAGTGACATCCGCATGGGCTTTTCAGAATAAAAGCACAGTATACTCCCAGTGTGCAATACATGCAATAAAACACACCACACACTAAATCAAAGAATATAAATTAAAAACACACTGGGAGTTAAAAGACACACAATAAAATCTTACTTTACCCATGCGACATCCCCCCACTGTTTGACGTTGTCAGTCCCTGCAATGTAAAAATCAACTCAGTCTCTGTATCTTTCTGGCGGTTGGCCAAAATTAGGCCGAGTGGAGCGTCGTGGCGCTGCTCCCAACTGTCCATCCTGTGGAGGCCTAGGCAGGGCTGCCGGTAGGAACCCATAATACAATGGTTCTGGCAACCTTTGAGTCTCTGTAAGGCTCTGAGAGTCTTTTTCGGGTTCACCTGATGGAGGTAAAACATCTGCAGGAGGTGCTGTACACAACTTTAATGCATTCCTATGCACAGTCTGCTCACGGCCACCTTTCTCTGGTCGTACCCGGTACACCACCCCTGTGTCTCCCACCTTGTCCAAAATCACATAGGGGTCAGCACTCCACCATGTACAAAATTTCCCTCTGCCATGTCTGTTTCTCTCCCGCACCCATACTCTCTCTCCTGGCAGCAATGGCACAGCTTTTGCCTTTTTATCATAATGCTGTTTATGTTGAGAAGCTGCCTCGCCCATCCTTCGCCTGGCTATGCCGTAAGCTAGGGAAAGTCTCTGCTGGTGATCTTTCACCCACCCACCTAACTCGTGACAAGATTGCTGGGGACCCACCCCTACACTGTTAAAAATTACCAGCATTTCACATTAATTAACAGTATTATTTTACAGTAACTTGTTGTAATTAAATTTCCCTGTAATATCCCAATGAATACCTGTAAATACTACAGTATCCTTGGATTTTACAGCATTTAACTCTTATTTTACAGTAAAATCCTGCAATCTAAAACCTGCTGTTATATCACAACAAGGTCTGTAATATCACAGCAACACAGTAAAAAAGGCAAGGATTTCACAGCATTAAACAGCATTATTACAGTGAAATATTGTATTGAAATATGCCCTGGGAAGTCACATGACATTACCGAACTACTGTTTTGAACTGAACGCGCCGTGTCCCTCTTCTCTTCCGGGCTGAATGGAGAAGGTGAGCAGCATGCATGTTTGCAGCACTTACACCCATGTTATTTTAATATGATAATAATATTTACTTTCAAATGGACGTTTTATCGCATGACACAGTTCATATTTTGTTAGCAAGTGCCCGAAATTGTTTAAAGTTCTCTTACATTATTTGCTAATAGTAGTTAGCTAATAGTGTTAGTAATGACGAGAGTTTCGCTATAATTTTTCATGTCACTATCACCGTTTAGACAAATCTAGTGTTTGTAAAATTTATAAAACCAATGATGGGACAAACATTACTAGTTATGTGTGCACATTTTTGTAATTAGTCAAGGTTATCATAGATTAGCCGGGCTAACCGTTAGCTGTTTAACTTTAATAACTTAGTGACGGTCCATGAAAAAATATTTTCCCAGCGGATAGTTAGTTACAACGTGATTGAGCTAACTGGAGTAAGTTAGTCTCATGTCGTGTTCGACAACGGGAGGGTTTTAACAGCTGACATCCTTTGCTACTGCCGTTAGCTTAGCTCCCGCCGTTAGCTTAGCTCCTGCCGTTAGCTTAGCTCCTGCCGTTAGCTTTGCTACTGCCATTAGCTGTCTGTCAGCTGCAGCCACTGATGCTTTCTAGACACCGCGATTCCCCCAAACTTAATAAATACCACAGATAGCGACACAAAACACACACACGCAGAAATAGTAATGTTTCTTCAATCATTTCAGATTTGTCTGAACGGTGATAGGGCATGAAAAACATATATAGCTAAACTCTCGTTTGTTACTAAGTAGAAGAAGAAGAAGTAGTTGTAAACAAGGCGATTCGGGCTATGTGAGAGAAGAAAAGACAAAGAAAACCCGGTAATTCGCTTTTTTATTTGCATCCTTCGTTGCTTTTTTTAAAATTTGCAGCGGCGTTTCTTTTTATTTGCAAAAGGGTTTCTTTCTATTAGCAGTGTTTTTTTGATTGTGATTACCGGTAATCACGTTATCTACTACCCTTTGACATGAAATTTGTGTTGCCCCCCCCTTGCTTCCCTGTGATGGCTTGATTATGCCTCTATTCCAGATTAGACATCTCGATCCTGGTGTGCCTGTGTCACCCTCAAGAAATCGGTAGTTCCTGTTTGAATGCTGGTGCAACTAAGGTAGTTAATGTTTCAATCACAAACATTCCTCTGTGTGTGTGGGGTGTTTTATTTCATTATAATGATATATATAATCAGTAATATTTGTAAAAATTGTAAATGCACTTTACATTGAGTGAGCAATCTCAAAGTGCTACAGAAAAAAACGATATATATATATATATATATATATATATACCACTATCATTTTTGACACAGGGCTAAATTACAATAATCAACGATCATAATCTGCATTCAAACTGAAATTCGTATTGTTGGTTGCCTTTGTGTAATTTCTCCTTTTTCTTTTCTTTTCTTTCTAGGTCATCAGAGTGCAAGGCTAACCATCCTGTTCAGTGTCAGGCTAGGAGTGAGGAGAAATAGATTAGGTAGGTGACTAGTTAACATGCACCACAATGTTCAACTGTAAATTGGTTGGCTGTGAGCATGTGTCTGAGAATGTGTATAACTATATTCAGCACACAAAACTGCATAGCAATGCCCCCAATTATCACTACCAGTGTGGGGTGCCTGACTGCTCACGGAGGTACAGAAAACACACGGGACTGCAAATTCATATGTATAGGCAGCATAGGTCCTACCTGCAGGCTGCTGGGCCGATACTGCCTGACACATCAGGTCTACCACCTGACACACCCTTGAAATGTCTGCTTGAGGCTTGTGCATTTAAGTGTGACACTTTGGCCTCTCTTGTTAAGCATTTGAAGACGCACATAAGGGGAGGAATGGAAACTAGATGTCCATTTAGAGGTTGTGATTGCACGTTCACACACGTGATGACTTTTGCTTCACATATTTCCAGAAAACATAGGTGTGCAGAGGATTCAGTTTTAGATGACCTTGTTCTAGACAGGTCTGTTGCTACAGAGCCATTGCCAGGACCCAGTCAGTTATATTCAGAAGCTGCTGAGGAACATATTGAACCACAAATGCCATTAGCTGTCGATGAAAGCCTATTTTTACAGAACCTTACACTTTTCTACCTGAAATTGCAATCTAAGCTACTCTTACCAGCAAGCACCATTCAAACCATTATTGATGGCTTTCAAAGTGCTCATGAACTTGGCCTGTCCAATTCCCTAAACATTCTGAGTGAGAAACTAAAAGAACTCGGAATCCCTCAGGCCACTATAAGCAGCATCATTGAGGAAATGAACAGAGATGATCTACTCTCACTCTATAACAGGGGAAGGCTCAGTACAGATGCAAAGAGGAAGGCTGCTTTTAAAGAGTGTTTTAACTATGTTCATCCCGTGCCTTTGCTCTTGGGCAGTGATGAAAATGACAAAGAATGTTTTGCTCAGTATGTTCCTATACATGAGACATTGGTGACACTTTTCAAAAATGAGTCTCTACGAACAGTATACCATGACACGTTTGCAGTCATCTACTGATGGTGTCTATCAGGATGTCAAGGATGGAGAAGGCTTTCAAAGTAATCCAATGTTGAAAGCTGACCCTTCTTCACTTGGTTTATTACTGTACCAAGATGCATTTGAGGTTGTCAACCCCCTGGGCTCAGGGAAAAAAAAGCACAAGGTTTTGGCGGTTTACCTAACTCTGACTGACATCTTGCCTCACAATAGATCTTCTATTGATCAGATGCAACTTGTTCTCTTATGTAGGGAACGGGACTTTAAGTATTTTGGGGTAAATAAAGTTTTTGCTCCCCTGATTGAGGACCTCAAAATTCTGGAGCAGAGAGGTGTAGTCACATCTGATGGCATTGTACTAAAGGGCTGTTTGGTTGCCATTGCAGGAGACAACCTGGGATCCCATTCTATTGGGGGATTTTTGGAGAACTTCAGTCGGTCTACTTATTTTTGTCGCTACTGTGAGGTGTGTAGAGATGATTTCCTGACTAATCCTATATCGTGTGGTACCAAAAGAACAGCCCAATCATACGCAAGTCATTTGCAAGAGCAGAAAACTACTGCCACTGACTCTGTATGCAGCATCAAGTTTGACTCTCCTTTCAATCAGCTTTCACATTTCCATGTTTGCCAGCCTGACCTACCACCATGTCTAGGCCATGACCTATTTGAGGGAGTCATAGCTTATGACCTTCCTTTATATATTCGCCATTTAGTTGAGGAGAATCATTTTACATACCTGCAGTTAAAC
Organism: Toxotes chatareus; assembly: GCA_016801885.1. Taxonomy (NCBI): domain Eukaryota; kingdom Metazoa; phylum Chordata; class Actinopteri; family Toxotidae; genus Toxotes; species Toxotes chatareus. The sequence goes on from CM028899.1 coordinate 23,074,182, forward strand.
AGGTGCAAGAACCACTTCAGATATGAAGTTAAGGATGGTAAGGACAAACCAGCAGACCTCTCTCCCAGCAGCGACAAGCTAAGTGGGCATGCAGTTCAGAACTGGTGTTTCCTTAGACTTTTCCCACTCATGGTGGGTGACAGGATTAAAGATCCTTGCGAAAATGAGGTGTGGCAAATCATTTTGCAGCTGAGGGAGATTGTTGAGCTCATCTGTGCACCGGTCATTACAGAGGGCCAGGTTGCATATCTTAAAGTCCTCATAGAGGAGTACATAGACAACAGGACAAGGCTTTTCCCCAGTGCCCCCCTCAGACCAAAGCACCATTATCTGTGCCACTATCCATCTCTCATCATTCACTTTGGCCCACTTATTCGACTATGGACACTGCGGTTTGAGAGCAAACATACATTTTCTAAATAGTGTGCCAGAAAATTGCACAATTTTAAGAATTTGTGCAAAACTCTAGCAGAGAGGCACCAACTTCTACAAGCATACTTGAGTGCAGGAGACTTGTTCCCTCCACTTGTACAAGCAGAAAAGGGACTGATTTTCATGTTGACGATTACAATGACAGGATCAGGGCATCTGTAGCCAGTTGTCCATTCCAGTTACAGTCGGCAGTGGCTTGTAACTATGTTACAGTCAAAGGCACAGATTACAGAAGGGGGATGTACATTTTACTAGAGAACAGTGATGAAGGGCTTCTTATGGGGAAGATTATGCTAGTTATTGTTGTTCATAATTCAGTCTATTTTGTTTCAGAGAAACATACTTTTGTAAAGTTATGTGACACAGGTGTGTACTGTGACCTAGGAGTGGCCCAAGACAATTATGTGTGCATTAAGCAGGAAGATCTACTCGACTACTATCCTCTTTCAGCATACAACATGTATGATCAGTCCCTTATTGCTCTCCACCATTCTTTTCCAGAGGCAGTATGAGCAGGGAGGAAAGTGAGGATACAGGATATGTGAGGAGAGATGTGAGTAGTAGAGCAGAAAGTTTTTTTTTTTTTTTTTGATAGCCTTGAATAAAGTTGATTTTGTCTTTAATTTGCTTTGTTGATTGAACAGAAATATGCATACAGTGTAGGGATGGGAAAAATTAGAAATTACAGTGTTTCACGATTCACTACTTAATGAGACTAGGTCAAGGAAGCAGTGTGGTCATACTTGCCTGGTCTCCCTGATGACCTTCTTACCACCATGCTGGATGAGCTTGGGGTCGAGTGTAGCACTACACTCAACAAAACTTTTATTAAGAGCAGGCTTTTGGGTACGTCAAGAATATGTTTTATTTTTAATTTACAAGTACTCTTTAAGTTAGTAAGTTGGATTTCTATTTTTTAACTATGCAATGAACTGATATACTTAAATGAATTAATTTTTTTTTACTCTTACGACTCTAGGCAAAATAGTGTATAACTGAGTATGTGTTATGAGCTGTAACACTTTTAAGCTGTTTATATTCCTTAAATACTTCCTTAAATGATTTAAATGGAATTGAAATTAAATGATACCTCACTTAAAGACAATTACCATAATCAACTCAAAGTTCAGCAAAAGAAATATCACAAGACTCCTTTTTATGAAAATAACAAATTAGGAATTTACTTCAGGTTTTGACAATGAACATAACAAAATATCAAATCCTGAAAGTTACCAGGTATAAATGTAGGTCTGAAATTGCAAGAAAATACTTTAAATACCAGGTTACTCAAGTTACTTTAACACATTTTAGTTACTCTCAATAATGAATTGACTTCCAATTTACTCAAGTTACTTAAACACAATTTTAGTTACTCTCAATAACCTTGAAATAATATAATAATAAACCAAATACACTCAGTGGGCCCACACTCACACACAGCCGGCAAAATAAAATAAACCTCGTTGCAGGCCTGATATGATGATTTTTTGAGTGCGAGGGAATCCACGTATCAATTCCAATGATCCAGGAATAATAAAGAGAAAAGTTACCTCCAATCCAAAGAACAACGTTACCCGCTCCTTTCCTGAAGGCGACACAGCAGGTGAAGACCAAAGGCAGACTGATGAGCAGCGAGGGCGCGTTTCTGGCAACCTGGGCGAGGTCCAACGACGAAGAATCTCACTCTCCAAAACCGAATCCTCTTGCTCCCACAGCAGAATTTGAAGGCACAGCCAGATGTAGAAACGGTGCTAGCTTCTCCCGGCTAAGTCCATTCACTTTACTAGCAAACGCTAACAGCACACTTAAAATTAGCTCAGTAGCTTGACTAAGCTAATAACAATGTAGCCTCGACAGAAGCTCCGACCTGAAACTTCTCGAGCGGCTCAAAACACAGCAGTAGCTTCAGTATTCACTCCGAGTATCGAGCAGACAGTCTCTAGGATACTGTAAACTTTCCACTGTTATATCCAAACAAACTTGTGGCAATATGTCTCTCTTGTGTCTTCTCCTCGTGTCGTCCTCGCGCTTTCTTCCCTCTCCGTCCCATTTTCTTGTTACAAAAAAAAACAAACAAACTCTCGCATCCACTCACACCTGACGGAGCCTATCACCTGACATCACAAACCAATGAATGAACAGGATCACTCTCTCAATCTTTACTTCCTCTTCCACATGAACTCCTTCAAAATAAAATAAAATATTTAACAATGTACATTTATGTGGTTTTAATCTTATTTATAAGGCACGTAAACCATTTTAACCTTCATGCACTGTACCTCTCACATTTTCAATACATTTTTTATAACAGTAATCTACTAGAGGTAAACTCTCAAACTAACATTCATTAATACATATTCATATTTAACAATATTTATTTTTTTTAACAGGGTTACACCAGTCTACTGAAGATCTGACCTTGGTGGAGGAGAGGGATCTGGTGAAATACCTCAAACCTATCCAAAGTCGGAGGTTAATGAAGGTACATGCATTTCCAAACTTAATAACAACAGCAGTGAAAAACAATCAGACCCTGTTATGATGAGTTTGTAATTCCAATAGTGTATTGGCCTGTTATTTTAACTATTGTTTTTTAAGTGGCATTATCAGAGCAATCTTTTAACATGAGTCAATGGACACTTCTGCATTCTCCCAACCCATTATGTCACATTTGAACAAATGGCACTTTCGTGTGAATAAATTCTATTTACTTCATCCAATAGTGCTAACATGGAACCAATGTGTGAGCTTCCTCCAGGAAGTACTGGAGCAAGACTACAGTTAAACACACAGTCTATTGATCCATAGCCTTACATCTTGCCCTATCTTAATTAATAAATTGTTTTTGTGCCTTCTAGGAATTGTTATTCTTAATATGGAGTCAGTCTCTGCTCCTGATCCAAGTGCTCCAAGTTCCCCAACTCCAAGTTCTCCAAACACAACATTCCAGCCTCCAAATCAGCTGTTGCCCAGCCCTCCAAGCACTGCCCCAAGCACGTCAAGTGCTTCACAGCCTGGCGTACCATGGTATGTTGACTTTTGTCTCAACTGGGACCAGGTGTCATCAGCCATTCAACATAGAGTGGAAAAAGAAGAAAGACCATTGCCACACGAGAGAAAGGCCTTCGTGGTCGTGCTCGTGGACCAAATGATGCAGCACGACCGCAACCCATCCAGAGCCATGTGCCACAGCGTTGTGAGAAACATTGTCAGTTAGGGATGGGACTATTATCAATATTAGCTGTCAGTTAATCCCCAGCCCCACCCCCTTCAACTGTTTGTAGCATTCATTGATTACATTCCCTGCACCTATGATGTCACAAAGGTGCAGAAGTGAAGACTTTGTAAACATGATTTGTTTAAACAGAGCTAGTATATTCAAGAAAACCAGACTAATTCACATGTTTTGTATGAAGGTCTTGTTCAGCCTGATGTTTTTTTTAAGTGTGGTTCTTTCCTTTAAGTAATCCTTACATTAGCTGTACGCTTATGTGGTAAGTGCCACAATGGTGACATATTTTTTAATTATCCCACCCACATTTTCAGGAGCCATCCAAAATCATTTGGCGACATTGGCAAGCATGGTGATATTGCTGGAGATGGATGTCACTCTCTTCTGCAACAAGTAAAAACGAGAGTGGAGTACAAAAATAGGAATAATACTGTTGCTCAACGCCGCAGAGAAAGAAGACCACGCACGGGAATGGCAGGAGAGGCCAGACTGGCAAGAGGTCCTGTTGACCAATATGGGTATGTGGCAGTATACATGTAAAGTCTGTCAACATTTGATCGAAAGCATTGTATATGACAGTGAATAACCCCCAACTTCTGAGCTATAACCGTCCCCAATAGTATTGTTACCGTGTGATGCCCACTCCTAGGTGTGTCAGGTGGGGCCCAGCAGATTTGCCAGAGGGGGAGACCGAGGCAACTTTGGAGAATATGAAGAGGGATCTGCTGAACATCTACTCAGGCATGCCATCTACTGTCTTTTTGGGTACTTTTGTTTGAACTTTAGTAATTGGTCAAGATCTGAACACTGTGTGTGTTGGGCGGCTACAAGACCAAATTGTCACTTGGGTACTAACAATACATTTGTATGTCTGTATACACAGAGGAAGGAATGAATGGGGCAGAGAGAGCAGAACCAATAATGGAAAAGACATACGTCATCCAGCGGAAATACCTTAACAAAGTGCCTGCTCCAGCGATGTCTGAGATCAAACAGGAGTGGCCATTTCTCTTCTTCAGAAATGCCTATTCTCACACTTTGGCCTCCTGACGGACGTCGATGTCCTTCACAAGCTACAGGAGGCAATTAGTCGACGAGGACAGACCATCCTGGATTACTGTGCAACACTGGACAACCCCAAGATTCGTGATGTTCTGGCCTGCTATGATCCAGACTCTGACAAGGCTGCCTGCATCCTGCTGCTCCTAATGTTGTACTTCAAAGAACCAAAAGAGAGTTTGATGCTTGAAGTTGATGTAAGATTTTTTATTCAAATATTTAAAATGCAAAATGAGTGATTACATTATCAACATTTACCTTGTATGATTTACTACCTCTGACCAATGAACAATATTTATCCTTTATCCTAAATCCATGCTATTGTGTGTTACTATGTTACAGCCATGTGCCACTGCTGTGGACGTCAATACTGCAGAACTCCCCAGCACCCCCTGCTTGATCATTGGTAATGTTACTTTGATCTAGTATCGACATTTCTAACTCATTATTTTGTTTTCATTCTAGAAATCTACATGACCACGATAAATAATAATTATAATTATAATAAGAATTACATTTGTATAGCCCTTTGTATGTGAAGCAGATCGCAAAGTGCTCATAACACATAATGTTGTATCTGTTCATTTCAGGTGATATGATGAAGCCCTCTGGATGGCTTGTATCCATCGAGGGACATGTCGTGATGGGCCCACACCCTTTCTTTTTACACGGAGTAGCTGCTTTCTTCAGCAGCTATTACGTCTTCAACCTTGAGTATCCTGCCGCTGGATCGTCGACGCTGGAGTTCATTCAAAGGTATTTTATAAAGATCACATTTAATCTTGTAATTCACATTATAGTACAGGCTTCCAACTCAATGATTGTCTTGAGGTCTAAAATGCTGACAAACGAGGTACCTGAGGCTAGCCTGGTGAGACTATCCTGATCTCGCGAACTCATATTCAATTTCGCTCTGCAGATCAGTCTGGGTATCTACACATGTTATGCTGACAAATACCTGCCGGTCCAATCACAGCTGTTTATTCTGTTTTGGGGCAGGCTATGTGATTTCGAAACGTCTATTGCAAAATGCGAATGTATTGAATGAAGTAGAGAGAAATTTTCTTTAAAAGCAGAACAAAATGCTCTCAGACCCTTAATTGAAAAGGATGTGTTTGTCATACTTTCAACAGGGTTTGGTTTAATTTACCAACTGGCCAACTGCATGAAGATGCATTTCAGTGGTGGTGCACGTTGATATGGCCTCTCATCAACCACTTTGCTTCAGGCCAACCTAACCTGAGACACCTTGGCTAAAAATGGCTAAAAAAAATATGGTGACAGGAAGATCTAACAAGTTTGGATTATAAATCTATCAGGGTTTGATGTGGGAAAAAGCACAGGTGAACACCTTGATAAATGCTGCATGCAATACATACTGTAAGTCTATTTAAAACTGAAACTATCTTTGCTTATTAACAGGTGCTTCCTCAAAGACCAAGGGATCAACAATGAAAGAGGCTCTTTTGAGGAAACTTATTGACTTTGAGTTGGCATCAAGCGGAACACAATGAACCCTCATGTGAGCACTCTTTTCAGGAAACTAATTGACTTTGAGTGGACATCATAGTTTTTTGCAGCAGTAGTTATCAGGCTCAGTTTTGAGTAGCCTGGTTCTTAGCTCGGTAGTTGTTTGTACAAGTTTGCACAATTTCTCTGCATTTTCTGCATTTTAAGATGGTTTTTATGATTAGAAAGTTGAGAAGTTCTTGAAGTTCTTGGCATTTGCTGTACATATTGTACTGTACTGCTATACAATATTTATTTGTTATTAAATATTCTATTGGACTAACATTGTCTTCACCTCAGAGTTGTTTGTAGGGGGGTTGGGGGGTTAATTGTACAATGATTGTAAATTCACAGTAAATGGAAGCTTCATCTGCATTACTTTTACAGTAAATTACTGGACAATTTTAGCATGACTTCCACAGTATACATTGTAAAAGTACAGGGCCTTGTTGTAATGATGTACAGCAAAAGGTTGTAATTCCCCAGTAATGTACTGTAATATCACAGTAATTGCTTTGTCATTGAAGCTGTAAAGTTACAGTATACAGTTGTGCTTTTACAACAATGTATTGTAATATCACAGATATAAAATTACAGTAAATTGCTGTTAGTATATTTCACAGTATATTGCTGTAATCCTTACTGTGAAAGTCATGCAAAACTTATCCAATTATGTATTGTAAATTCACGACGAAAAATTTTACAGTGTAATTCTATGTCTACGGGGAGCCGTAGGTGTCTGCCAAACATCAGGAACGAGGGAGCATAACCTGTTGAGCTATGTGTTGTGTTGTTATAAGCGTGGACTAACTCAGGAATATGCTCAGGCCAACGATTCTGTTTAGCCGTTTCCAGTGAGCGAAGCATGTTCAACAACGTCTGGTTAAAACGCTCTACACTACCATTCCCTGCTGGGTGGTATGGTGTTGTGCGACTTTTGGTTATACCATAAGTGTCACAGAGCTGCTTCATCAAGGCTGACTCAAAATTAGGGCCACGGTCAGAGTGAAATCGAGCCGGACAGCCAAAAGGCTGGATTACATGTGCCCAGAGGGCTCTCACTGTGGTCTGAGCTGTCTGATCGCGTGTAGGAATGGCCCAGGCAAAACGAGTGAACAGATCTGTAGCAACTAGGATGTTTTGGTAAGCATCTGTGGGCCGACCAAGGGACAAAAAATCTAAACCTATCACCTCTAAAGGATAAGACACAGTAATAGGATTTAGTGGGGCCCTGGGCTCTACCTTCTCTCTTTGCAGGCTACAGGCGACACAACTCTGATGCAGACGACGTACCTCCGCTTCCTGGTCCGGCCAGTAGAATCTTCGCTGGATTCTGGATAAGGTCCGGTCCACACCAGCATGTGCAGCTGCCTCGTGGGTCTTTCTCCAGACTTCTTGGTATCTAAAACTGGGACACACAATCTGAAAATGCTCTTCATTAGAATGAGGGTCGATCACCCTCCGACATAGTAGATTGCCTTTATTCTGGAGCCTCTTCCACTGTTGTAGCATCTTCTGAGCTCTGCGGGACATAGTGCGTCGTTCAGGTCCTGAGGGTTTTTCTTGTCTCTCCACATACCCCTTAACAACTTGAATATCAGGGTCACTAGCTTGGGCGATCTCCCACTCGCCGTCGGCCCACTCCTCACTCTCTCCCTGGGGGGTTAGTTCCACAGCTGCCGAAAACGGAGCCCCTGCGTCAGCTAGTTCGGCATCTGGAATCCCCACCGGAAACCTGGACAAGGCATCAGCATTCACATTGCTTTTACCTGAACGATACTTAATGTTGTAGTTGAAGGAGGCAAGCTGGGCAACCCAACGCTGTTCTACTGCACCCAGGCGTGCTGTCTGCAAATGGGCAACAGGGTTATTATCAGTATATACTGTAAATTGCACACCAGTGAGATAGTCTTTGAACTTTTCAGTTACCGCCCACTTGAGTGCCAAAAGCTCCAATTTGAATGAGCTGTAGTTGGCGTCATTCTGTTCAGCTGGGTGTAGGCCACGGCTCGCGTAGGCTATAACGCGTTCTTGCCCCCCCTGAACTTGGGCCAACACTGCTCCCAAGCCCTGGTTACTGGCATCCGTATACAGAATGAACGGCAGGGAGTAATCAGCATATGCTAAGACAGGAGCCTGTGTGAGTGTTGCCTTTAATGCGTCGAAGGATGCTTGGCACTCGGGGGACCACTGTACTGACCGAGTCTCTGTCCATTTGTCAGCAGGGGCGCCTGTCAACAGTGCATTCAGGGGACGTGCAATTTTTGCAAACCCAGCTACAAAGCGCCTGTAATAGCCTGCTAATCCTAAGAAGGCTCGCACCTGTTTTACCGTAGAGGGGGTCGGCCAGTCCTGTACTGCAGAGATCTTATCTGGGTCAGGTCTTACCCCTCGCTGGTCTACCACATGGCCCAAGAACTTCACTTCACTTTGCAGGAGCTTACACTTGTCCAGCCGCAGCTTCAGTCCATGCCGCCACAGCCTTTGAAACACCTAATCCAGGTGCTGCAGGTGAGAGGAGAAATCGGGTGAATAAATGATGATATCGTCCAAATACACCAGTAGTGAGTCTGCCACCTGACCACTTAAACACTGTTGCATGAGCCGTTGGAAAGTGGCTGGAGCATTACACAATCCAAACGGCATGCGTTCAAACTCAAACAGGCCAAGTGGAGTGGTGAAAGCAGTCTTCTCCCTGTCCTGGGGGTCCATCTCGACCTGCCAGTAGCCGCTGGCTAAGTCAAGGGTAGAAAACCACTCCGCTCTGTTCAAATTGGTCAGTGTCTCCTCTATCCTAGGCAAAGGAAAGGCATCTTTATGGGTCACTGCATTCAATTTTCTGTAATCAACACAGAATCTCCAACTACCGTCTTTTTTCTTTACCAAGACGATGGGTGCAGCCCAAGGGCTACAGCTCTCTCTAATCACTCCTTTCTCAAGCATACCTGACAACAGGGACTTCACCTCTTTGTACATCTGAGGGGGAAGGGGCCGATACCTCTCCCTGATGGGTGCTGCATCACCAGTGTGGATCTGGTGTCGCACAGCGTCTGTCCAGCCAAAGTCCTCATCATGCTTGGCAAAAACTTTTTCCCACTTCAGCAGCAGGGCACACAACTCTTCCTGTTGATTTTCAGACAGATCTGGTCTGTTAGTTAAATCTCTCACCTCTTGCGGGAGCTCACTCTGTCCAAGGTTCACTGCTGTGTCCACCAAAGCCACTTTAACAGCTCCATCCTCTTCCAGGGACAAGCTCAGATCACGGGGTCCATGCACATCAGTCTCATCTACGTGGTACAGCTTCCCCAGTTTCTCGTACCGACCTATAGACAGACTGTAAGGGTGTGGGTTGCAGACACGAACAGGGACTCTGCCATTCCTTACCACTGCTAGCGTCCTGGCCACACCTATGTTACCGGCATCTGATAGTGCTTCCAGCAGGGCACAGTAGTCTGCTCCTCGTGGGCCCATTCGGGCCCGGCCCCACACTAGCACCTCAATCTTCGGGGGGATTCTTATGTTGCTCCGGCAAGCTGGCCACACGTATCCAAGACACCCGTCCTCTGCCATAGTGACTTCAACATATCGGCAGGTAGCAAAGGCATCCCTCCATACCCTCTGATCCTTTAGTAGTGGTGGTTAGGAAGCAGACTCCGCAGGCCATTTAAACAGGGCATTCCAACAGGCGGTCACAACATTCATACCTATAATTAGCGGGTGTGTGCAGTGTTCATCCTTCACAACAACAACTCCCCGCCCAGGTATGTTAATGCCCTCCACCTCAAAGTCTAACACCGCATAGCCAGTGTAGGGGATCTCTAAACCATTAGCTGCTCTCAATCGGAAAAATACAGGAGTCTTCCCAAGTTTAGCTTCAGTAAAGTGTTCTTCCAGAAAACTCTCTCGCATCAAAGTAACTTGTGACCCTGTATCTAATAACCCCCGCAGCTTAACTCCTTCAATGGTTACCCCTATGGTAGGACTTTGCCCAATAAATGCCTCGGTGGTCCCTTTCTCTTCTGATGGTGAACCAGCAACCCCTGGCCCTCGGACCTCAGCAGCAGGGACGGCTAGTTTAAAGCCGGCTGCGAAGCGTTTGGCTCCCTGCAAAAGCTAGCTATGTGTCCTGCATGTCTGCACCTACGGCAGATAGGTCTACCCTGCTCGTCCCGGTCGTTGGAATGCGACGTTGGTCGCCGCCCCTCTCTCTCAAGCCTTCTGGAGGGCTGTGGGGCAGCTGCGGCTGGTTGGAGAAGTGATTTAATCTCCCTCAGCAGTTCCTGGGTGAGTCCTCCCATCTGTGTTTTCACATCCTCCATGATCTCTTGTTTTAGAGTCTCCTTCCAATCAGATCCCTGCTGTTTAGGGGAGACACAAGAATTATTTACAGATGAGCATGTTACCTCAGTCTGTGTGTTCCCATACTCCGCATCTAGTAATAGCGCCTCTTGACGGATGGCAGCAAAGTGTTCCTCAGGGTTACGGCGAGCATAAACCTTCAAGGCCTGAGCCAGAGGGCTCTCTCGTAGCCCAAGCAGCAGCTGATCTCGTAAGGCAGCATCAGAGGGTGAGTTGTCTGGGTCATGCCGCCGCAGCCTGCAATATAGCTCACGTAACCTCAGAATAAATGAAGGCACAGTCTCACTTGGCCTCTGTGTGCAGCTAAAAAACTGTGATCTTAGAACGGAGACAGGGGTACGGTCTTCATACAGAGAGTCTAGACAGAGGAAAATTTTGCGAACCTGGTCTCTTTCATCCGCTTCCAATATGCTGACCTGACGTTTAGCTTCCCCAGCTAGCGCTCCCAGCGCAATATCAACTTTCCTCGACTCTGTCAATTCCTGTGTTCCCAGTAACCCAATTATCTGCTCCTTCCAATCACAATACTTCAAATCATCCCCGGGCCCTTTAAACTTAGGCAGCCACGGGGCACCCGGATACACAGGCATCATCATAATTTTAGTTTCTTGGCTCGCACAGCTGCTCTCGAGGCCTGATCCTGCCGACAACGCCAAATTTTTTCCTATGTGGATGGGTTATGTTAAGTGTCCTTCTGTATTTAATAAAAGTTTATTAAAAAATGCATGTAGTTTAAAAAATCAGGGGAGAGAGCAGTTGCTAAAACCAAGAGAACCACAGATCTTAACAGGAACACGGGTGTTTATTCATAAAATAAGATAAAATATAAGAACACAGATAAAAACCTTGTCCTCCTCGGAACGCCGACCTCGAACCAACAGGAAAGCGGGACAGCAGTCACTGCACTTTTAAACACATGCAGGTATCGCTACCGGTTACGCTTCGCCGCAGATCGCTACTCACACCACTGGGCAGAGTAACACTCTGCCCGCTTCTTCATGGAGCCTGCAAACAATCCGTCCCCGGTTCCCCCGGCGTGGTCCTGCAGCCTGTCCCCTGTGCCTTCTCCGCCTCGTCCGTGCTCTCCGCGTTCTCGTCTATGCTCTCCACGTTTTTCGTTTTCCGGTTTTCCTTGCCAAACTTATCAGTGCTCGCCAATCTTAAGCTCCACAGGTGCAGGTGATTACACCGTGGGGAGTGACATCCGCATGGGCTTTTCAGAATAAAAGCACAGTATACTCCCAGTATGATACATGCAATAAAACACACCACACACTAAATCAAAGAATATAAATTAAAAACACACTGGGAATTAAAAGACACACAATAAAATCTTACTTTGCCCATGCGACATAATGTTAGAGCTGAAAAGACAGGGGTGCATCAAATGTGCTGCCGGCGTCAAAATCAGACTTTTTCCAGCATGGAAACACTATTTTACATTAGAAGAAGTATTTTGCAGAGTTTTCCAGTATGTTTCTGTGATTTGTAGGATGTGGCATTTTCAGGGCACACGCTGGGACAAGACGCACAGAATGGCTGGAAACGCTTAAAACGGTAAGTTTCAGTCAGTTAGAGCTGAAATGAATGGTGTGTCTAAAATATGTTGCTGGCGTGAAAATAAGACTTTTTCCAGCATGGAAACACTATTTTACATTAGAAGAAGCATTTTGCAGAGTTTTCCCATGCGTTTCTGTCATCTGCAGTATCTGGCATTATCAGGGCAGGCGTGAAAAACAGTCTCATATGGGCTGGAAGCGCTAAAGGTGTAATGTTGGAGCTGAAAAGACAGGGGTGTATCAAATGTGCTGCCGGCGTCAAAATCAGACTTTTTCCAGCATGGAAACAGTGTTGTCAACTAGAAGAAGTATTTTGCAGAGTTTTCCAGTATGTTTCTGTGATTTGTAGGATGTGGACTTTTCTGGGCACACGCTGGGACAAGACGCACAGAATGGCTGGAAACGCTTAAAACGGTAAGTTTCAGTCAGTTAGAGCTGAAATGAACGGTGTGTCTAAAATATGTTGCTGGCGTGAAAATAAGACTTTTTCCAGCATGGAAACACTATTTTACATTAGAAGAAGCATTTTGCAGAGTTTTCCCGTGCGTTTCTGTCATCTGCAGTATCTGGCACTTTCAGGGCAGACGTTGTGAAAAACAGTCTCATATGGGCTGGAAGCGCTAAAAGTGTAATGTTGGAGCTGAAAAGACAGGTGTGCATCAAATGTGCTGCCGGCGTCAAAATCAGACTTTTTCCAGCATGGAACACTATTTTACATTACAAGAAGTATTTTGCAGAGTTTTCCAGTATGTTTCTGTGATTTGTAGGATGTGGACTTTTCTGGGCACACGCTGGGACAAGACGCACAGAATGGCTGGAAACGCTTAAAACGGTAAGTTTCAGTCAGTTAGAGCTGAAATGAACAGTGTGTCTAAAATATGTTGCTGGCGTGAGAATAAGACTTTTTCCAGCATGGAAACACTATTTTACATTAGAAGAAGCATTTTGCAGAATTTTCCCGTGTGTTTCTGTCATCTGCAGTATCTGGCATTATCAGGGCAGACGTTGTGAAAAACAGTCTCATATGGGCTGGAAGCGCTAAAAGTGTAATGTTAGAGCTGAAAAGACAGGGGTGCATCAAATGTGCTGCCGGCGTCAAAATCAGACTTTTTCCAGCATGGAAACAGTGTTGTCAACTAGAAGAAGTATTTTGCAGAGTTTTCCAGTATGTTTCTGTGATTTGTAGGATGTGGCATTTTCAGGGCACACGCTGGGACAAAACGCACAGAATGGCTGGAAACGCTTAAAACGGTAAGTTTCAGTCGGTTAGAGCTGAAATGAACGGTGTGTCTAAAATATGTTGCTGGCGTGAAAATAAGACTTTTTCCAGCATGGAAACACTATTTTACATTAGAAGAAGCATTTTGCAGAGTTTTCCCGTGTGTTTCTGTCATCTGCAGTATCTGGCATTATCAGGGCAGACGTTGTGAAAAACAGTCTCGTATTGGCAGGAACGGTCAAATTTTACCGTTTGAGCTGAAATGACAGGTTTGCATCAAATCAGGGCAAACGTGCTGTCTCTTATGGGATGGAAGCGCTAAGACTGTAAGGTTTGAAATAAGACGTAGAAATAAGACTTTTTCCAGCATGGAAACACTATTTTACATTACAAGAAGCATTTTGCAGAGTTTTCCCGTGTGTTTCTGTCATCTGCAGTACCTGGAGCTTTCAGGGCAAACGTTGTGAAAAACAGTCTCTTATGGGATGGAAGCGCTAAGACTGTAAGGTTTGAGCTGAAATGACAGGTTTGCATCAAATGTGCTGCCGGCGTAGAAATAAGACTTTTTCCAGCATGGAAACACTATTTTACATTACAAGAAGCATTTTGCAGAGTTTTCCGTGTGTTTCTGTCATCTGCAGTACCTGGCACTTTCAGGGCAAACGTTGTGAAAAAACAGTCTCAGATTGGCAGGAACGGTCAAATTTTACCGTTTGAGCTGAAATGACAGGTTTGCATCAAATGTGCTGCCGGCGTAGAAATAAGACTTTTTCCAGCATGGAAACACTATTTTACATTACAAGAAGCATTTTGCAGAGTTTTCCCGTGTGTTTCTGTCATCTGCAGTACCTGGCACTTTCAAACGGGAAAAACGTCTGTGAAAAGGAACGGTAACCGATGGCAGGACAGGGTCAAATTTTATAAGACTTTTTGAGCTGAAATGACAGGTTTGCATCAAATGTGCTGTGAAAAGGCGTAAAATGGAAATAAGACTGAAATTTTCCAGCATGGAAACACTATTTTACATTACAAGAAGCATTTTGCAGAGTTTTCCCGTGTGTTTCTGTCATCTGCAGTACCTGGCACTTTCAGGGCAAACGTTGTGAAAAGGAACGGTAAGATGGCAGGAACGGTCAAATTTTACCGCTTGAGCTGAAAAACAGGTTTGCATCAAATGTTACCGGCGAGAAATAAGACTTTTTCCAGCATGGAAACACTATTTTACATTACAAGAAGCATTTTGCAGAGTTTTCCCGTGTGTTTCTGTCATCTGCAGTACCTGGCACTTTCAGGGCAAACGTTGTGAAAAGGAACGGTAAAATGGCAGGAACAGTCAAATTTTACCGTTTGAGCTGAAATGACAGGTTTGCATCAAATGTGCTGCCGGCGTAGAAATAAGACTTTTTCCAGCATGGAAACACTATTTTACATTAGAAGAAGCATTTTGCAGAGTTTTCCCGTGTGTTTCTGTCATCTGCAGTACCTGGCCCTTTCAGGGCAAACGTTGTGAAAAACAGTCTCGTATGGGCTGGAAGCTCTACAAATGTAAGGTTACACTGTAAAAAATGTCCGTAGAATTAACAGCGACTTTCTGTAACATCACAACATAAAAAAACTGTAAATACAAAAACAACGAAGCAGTGTATAATTTACATAAATATGTTGTAAAACTCAGAACCAAACACAACTGTTGATTTGACAGCAAGATTATGTTAAAAAGATAAAAAAAAAAAATTGGAGAATTCACAAATCACTGTAGTTTAAACACATAAAAACTGTAAAACAAAAAACATTGTAATACAGTTAAAATGACATCATAGCAGTGTATGAATAACATTTTTTTTTTGTTCCCTGGAACATTTTCTACCAGAGAACCAGAGCTATATCAATAGAAATTAAAAAAATGTATTATTATTATTATTATTATTATGATTATGATTATCAGTTGTAAATTCTATAACTACTAACTACTAACTAAAAATGTTTTTTTTTTCTAATACAGAATTTTGTTATTCACTTCTTATGGTGCTCTAAGTTAATTTTAAATGTCATTAATATATATATTTTTTTTAAATAATTTGTATTCTTTAATTTTACATTTCTTCAAAACCAACGGCTGTATTTGAACTTCAAACTAGATGAGCTCGTTCCTTGTCCACTCATTGGGCAGTAGAATTTGTTTTCCTTCATCTTAACACCTGTCAAAAGCATCTGTTTTTCATCTGTATCACTGAGCTGTGAAATCATCTGTTGCTCAGGTAAGCTGACAATTCTCAACTTTAAATGCATGGTATGTGTGATAAAAAACAAAAAAAAAAAAAACAGCTAGTTACTGTCTGTGATAGATGATTTTCTTGGGGGCAAAAGTTTAACATGAGTTTAAATGGCGATGATTAGTAAGAAAATGTTTAAAAGGGTGACAAAATCGATTATTAAGTATTTTATAGTTCCTCCGCATTCAACCTGTAGTCATGACAACGCAGCAAAGCCCAACCAACATAAACGCTGATTGATGCGGAGTAATACACGCCGTTGTACTCCAATATCAGTTTGAATGTCTCCTGGCGCGGAAAGATACCGTTTGCTAACTACAGTGAGGCGACGGTTAAGTTCTGCTGATTTCAACTTGTCGTCTTCGTCTGGAAGTGGTGGCAAATTTTACATGTAACTTCTTGGTCGCAGCCATACTTTACTTAAATTTCACGCTCGCGTCAGCTATTGTGAAGCGGTGGTTTGCATATAATTCCTGTTGCCCAGGTAAGCTGACAATTCTCAACTTTAAATGCATGGTGTGTGTGTGATAAGAAAAACGGGCTAGTTTCTGTCTGTGAGAGATTTTTCTTTTTCTCGTTCTCAGTTTAACATGAGTTAAAATGGCGATGTGAAAATGTTGAAGTAGTGGTGAGTTTTACATTTGACTACTTGGTCACAGCTATATAGTTTGCTTTACTTTCGCGCTGGTTCCATGCTATTGTGAAGCGGTGGTTTACATATAATTACTTGGTCGCAAGTGACTTATATTGTTAACGTTACATTACTGTGCATTCGCACTGGTGTACATTAAAGTACTTGGTTGCAGCTAAGTCGAACCTTACGTTACTGTGCATTCCCGCTCTTTTCGTGCCGTTCCGAGCTAGCTAAAATGTTAACCTGCCATTTCTGCAGTAAAACATTGGAAACCTTGAGGGGTTACGTACTCCATTGTAAAGTCCATAGGAACAAACCCCATCCATTTTTCAAATGTGTTGGCACAGACTGCAAGCGGACTTTTTGCACTTATGCCGCTTTTAAAGGTCATTTCTATCGTGTTCACAATGCTCCCGAACCCTCCATTACTGCTGGGGCCGTTATTACAGATTTTAAGTGTGCTATTGCGCTGTGTGAGGCAAATTTAACACAGTCAAAGAGCTTATTTCCCACTTAAAAAAGCATATCACAGAGGGGCAAACAGTACCATGTCCAATAACAGGTTGTGAAAATGCATTCACTGTCAAATCGTCATTTACTGCTCATATGTCACGAAAACACAGAAAATGTTCCGTGGATAGTGTGTGTGACAAGTACAGAGTACATGTTTCTCAGCCCTCTGCTGTCAATGCGTGTGAAGATGCCCCCCAGAACTCAAATGATGCAACAGCAAATGAAAACAGTGAATTGCCACAGGATTTCAATGACGCTTTTCTCAGGAATGTCTGTTTGTTCTACCTAAAATTGCAAGGGCAGCTCCTTCTTCCAGCATCAACAATACAGACAATTGTTGAAGAGATGCAAAACGTGCATGAGTTGGGACAGGATTACACTTTAAGTAAATTACATTCACTTTTAAAAAATGACCTGCCTCTAACTGATGATGTCATTGCTAAAATCTGCCATTGTGTGAAGGATTCAGATCTGTTCACTGCCTCTCACCAAGGGATGCTAAGAACAACTTACTCAAGGACTCACACTTTTCAAAAAATGTTTAAATACATAGAGCCTAAAAAAGTAAAATTAAGGAAATGATGAAAATATGACAGAAAGGTTTGCTTACTACATACCTGTGACACAAACTTTAAACACCTTACTAGAATCAGATTTATGGAAGAACTCAGTGTCACAGCAGGCTTATGAAACACACTCAGATGACCTTTGTGACATAAGTGATGGTCAAAACTTTAAGTCCAACCAGTTTTTTATGCAAAACCCAGGATGCCTGAAACTAATTCTCTACCAGGATGCCTTTGAAATTGTGAACCCCCTTGGCACAGCTAAGAAAAAGCACAAAGTTGTTGCTGTCTATCTTTCTCTGGCAAATTTGCCTGCACATGTGCGGTCCAATACAAATCACATGTCCCTTGTTCTATTGTGTGGAGAGAATGACCTAAAACAGTTTGGAAGTGCTAAGGTTTTCTCAGAGATGCTCAAAGACTTAAAAAATCTGGAGGAAAATGGAATAACTGTCGATGGTAAAACGGTCAAAGGGGCTCTGTGTTGTATTGCAGGAGATAATTTGGGGTCACATAGCATTGGTGGGTTCATTGAAAACTTCAGTCATTCTGTGTACTTTTGCAGATACTGTGAAATCACAAGAACAGAGTTTGAGAATGATCCAAATTTTTGTGGTCCACAGCGCACCCCTGAAGGTTATGATTCTGCAGTACTACAAGCTGAAGACATACACAGCAGCAAAGGTGTAAAGGTAAACTCAGTTTTCAATGCACTTCAGTCTTTTCATGTTTGCCAGCCTGGTCTGCCACCTTGTTTAGGCCACGACATATTTGAGGGTGTGTTATCATATGACATGGCACTGTACTTGAAGTATTTCATTAAGAAAAAGAAGTGGTTTACATATTCAGTGTTGAACCGACGCATCAAGCAGTTCAAATACAAGGGAACTGATGCTCTCACAAAGCCAGCTGCTGTTAATTCTGAGGGGTCCAAGCTTTCAGGTCAAGCTATCCAGAACTGGAATTTATTAAGGTTTACCTGTGTTGAGGTGACAAGTCCAAAATCCAGAAGAAGAATTTATTAACTCTTGTGGGGTTGCTACCTAAATTGTTGATTGGTGACAAAGTCCAAAATGACCAGAAGATGATGTAGGGTGGTAAACAGTTAACTGAACTTTCCTTCTTATTAATTAAGTTGGGGTGAAGAGAGTAAGCATTTCCCCAACAATTTGGCGCCCAACGTGGGGCACGAAGGAGGTTGAAACTGGACCACTGAAAACGAACTAGGAACAAACGAATGCAACCCAGCCCGGGCAATAACAGAAGGTAAGCAGAAACCTGTTCTATCAAATTCTGCATATTGACTAAGCTAAATTAATGGGTTGTGTCGTGAAGTTCTGGTACGTTCCAAAATTTACATGTTGTATATATGAGTAATTCAGATATTAGGGGGGTAAAGATAAAGAAATAAAGGGTTAGAGTCCCTAGGTTGGAGTCCTTCAGTTATTAAACTGTAAAGTACCATTGGGTTAGAGTCCCGCGATTTATCTCGGTATCAGAAGGGTAAATCGTAAATTCATTAAGGGTTAGAGTCCCTAGGTTGGAGTCCTTCGGTTATTAAACTGTAAAGTACCATTGGGTTAGAGGCCCTCGGTTTATGTCTGTATCAGATTTTAAATCGTAAATTAAGGGTTAGAGTCCCTCGGAGCGGCGACTCCGTAAATTGTCCTAGGTTTGGCAACCCCAAATAGAGCCTGACGAGGCCTATTTTTAGCTGGGTTAGAGGCCCGGGGAATTAGGGACACCCCGAATTAGAGTAGAATGTATGTGAACGTGTTGTTTACATATAAATTGTGATAAATTGTGTTAAAATAAATGTTGTCAGAATGTTGTTTGAGGGAGAAAAAAGGTAGGGTGGAAACCAGTAGAATTTCAATTGGACCAGTTGTTTAATGGCCTTAAAAACAGAGATAAGGCAGAGAAGAAAATGAAGAAAATAGTAGAGAAGGTGCTAAAAGAGCAAGGCATAGAATTAGACATGGGAATGTTGTTTGAGGGATGTGTTGGCGAAGAGTGAGTGTCAGAAGCGGGGAGAAATAAAGAAGCTAGAGGAGAAAATCAAAACAGCCAGGGTGTGGCAGAGAAGCAAATTGAAGAAAAAGGTGAAAGATCTGGAGGCATAAAGTAAAAGCTGCCGGCAGGGTTTTTAAGACCAAGGGAAAATTCGGCCCTAAAAGAGGAGGGCTGGATCCCGCCTGAAAGTCTAGGCACAGGTGAATTGATGAACCCTCTACAAGTGTTTTTGTTATTTGTTTTGTTTGTATGTAAAGGAAAGTCCCCTGCGTGGCCGTCATTAGATACCTCCAAGTGTTTTGTGTTGTTGGAGGGACGATACCGGCGAAGGGCGGCTGACACTGACGTAGGATAAGTGAGATCCTCAGTGTTTGTAAAATCAAACAGATAAGAAAGGCTGAATAATGGTGATGACCTAAAGGAATGTTGATAACAATGATGATATACCTCTATAGTTAATGACTTAAAGGAAAGTTGATAATGATGATATACGCTATAGTTAATGATTTAAAGGAAAGTTGATAATGATGATATACTGCTATAGTATGTGATAATTAAATAGGGCCCCTAGTCTATATTTAACCTCAGTGGTGGTTTGTTCAGTATCTGGTGTACTACAAGGGTTGTTGTATGTTTTAGAAACCACCTGGCTGAATAAGTGAATATTTGTGTGTGATCATACTTGTACGGAAAAGAGTGGTGTGTGGAAAAGTGTATATGTGTATGCATGTATATGTATGTCAGAAGCCCATTTGGAAGTGCAAGCACACCAGTAGGCAAGTTTGAATCAGTGAAAACCAGGAAACAAATGGGGAATAAACAGGGGGCACTAGAACCTTTACCTGACCCGCTTACAGGGCCAGTAAAGATAATGGAGAAGAAATGGGGGAAAAATGTGATTGAGGGAGTTCCATTGTGGCACTGTTTCACACAGGGAATTTTTCCAATAGTAGGAACATTGAGTACAGAATGTTTGAGAAGGTGTAGAGTCATGTTGAAAGAGCGGGAGCAGAGAAAGGATGTGAAGAGAAAGATTGACTGGTTTGCTTTCCAACAGTGGGAAAGAGAGGCAGAAACGAGGGAAGCAACATCAGTAGCAGAATTGATGATCAAAAAAGAAATGAAGGAAGAAAGCATGTGTAAAAATGAGGGGAAAAAAGAAAAGTAGGGCCAGAGATAGGGATCTGTCTCTGCCATATGCTGCCTGTCCTACCTCCTCATCGGCTGCTCTTGAAGAAAAACTGGACTCAGAAGTGGAGGGGGAGGGAAAGTATCCTGACCTGCCTGATGTGAAAGACCTCTCCCTGACCCCAAGAGACCTCTCCCCAAAGCAGACTAACCATGACTCTCCTCTAGCTCCACCTTTTGCTTACTGGAGGCAGAACCATGAGAGGAAAGGGACTGTGCATCAAATGCCTATGCTGCTGTTTCCAAAACCCCAGTCTTGGCCAGAAGATGAGGATGTGCCCTGGACTCCAGGAGTGTTTGTGTACAGGGCCTGGCTGCCAGATGAGTTAAAAGAAGTGGCAGAAGAACTTCCTGAGCTACAAAGGCCTGGAGGTGAGAAATGGGCTACGGCAATGCAACAGTTATTGTCCATGTATAACCCAAAGTGGAGGCTGTCTGTTACAGGTTTTTCAAACTTCAATGGGCTAGCATCCGGCCTACAGAGTGGTCCACAAGTCCAGCAGTTGGATCAAGAGACTTTGCCATCATGGTGGACAAGCTGTATGATGCAGTGCGTATAGCAATTCCTCAGAGAGTCTGCTGGCCAGAAATCCACAGTACCAAACAGAAGGAGGGTGAGTCGGCTGCTGAATATCGGGCACGTATGGAAACTGTCTTTGCAGCTCACTCTGGCACTGACTGTGACAATGAGGCCTACAGTGATTTGTTGAAGACTGTTTTGTTGAATGGCCTTCATCCAGAACTCAAGGATAGAGTTATGATTACTTGTGCATGTTGGAAAACTGAGCCACTTGGGACTGTCTGGACACATGTTCTACATGCTGAAAGAAGTAAGGTAGAGTTTGACAACAAACATGCAAAGAAGTCGCAAACTGCACAGTTGATGTACTACCAGCAGGGTATCACCCAACAAAGTCCTGGGAGAAATGGGCCCCTGCAGCAACAAGGGAGAGGTGGAAAGAGACAACCGGCACGACACCAGAAGGGAAATTCCAAACTGGATGCTACAGATGTGATGGCTATGGCCATCTATCACGTGATTGTGCCACCCCGGTGACTTTTCAGAGCGGCAGACAGGAGAAGGGAAATTGTTGGCCACATGCACCACCTGAGGAGCTCTAAATCCATTCTCCAGGATTTCCAGTGGCACAACCATAAGAAGTGGCGGAGGCAGGTCAGAATGAGTAGCATACAGACATACAGAGAGAGAATGTTGACAGAGTAGTTATTACATATTAAGAATATGTGAAAAGGAGCAAATATTTATGTAATCCGACCTAGTCCCACACACACACAGTTGTATTTCTTTCATTAACAGCTGAAGAAGAGAAAATGCCTTCAGCAGGGCCAATTTGATTGTGGGCTCAAAGTAAATATGATTTTGGTAAACATACAAGGAGCATCTTCTGTCCTTGTTCAAAAGTTAGACTTGACTAAAAAATAATGTCCACTCAGCCAAATGGCCTGAAGCTGTTGAAGTTGAACAACATTGCATCTGTCATTCAGTTTCTTGTAGACATAAGGTTCCTGTTGAGATTGTGGAATACCCAAACAACCTGTAACACTCCAACTTGAAACAAGCTCTAGTTAGTTCTCTATATTCTGCTGTTGGATTTCCAGACATGACTAAACTTTTTAATTTTTTTTAAAACACAGTTTTATATCAGCAGTATTTACTTAGTCTCATGGTGACAAACCATGACCACAGTTTGACACTCTTCTGACTAACCCTGATTCTGTTCATTTTGTAGATGGTTCAATACTAAGGAGTCCATCAACTGACTCTTAACGTGTTCTACACTGCATGTACTAAGCAGAGCATAGTTGAAAGTGCGAAGTTTCCAGTTGCCCAAGCAGCTGAACTGTTTGCAATAATGCATGTGTTCATTTTAGAGATAACACCAAAGACTCTCAGTAGACATTTTGATTATGCAAATGTCAGGCTCACACAGGGTCTGCTGATCCAGTAACACAAGGTAAAAGAAGAAAAAGCTGGCAGCAGCCCAGGTGGAGAGGACCACATCAGGTGTTGATGACTTTCATCGCCATCCGGATCGCTGAGAGGGATACATAGACTCATGCATCCCAGTGCAAAATGTTCACAAGAGATGTAGTGGCTAAGGAGAAACAACCTAGTCACAGCATCGTGGGTTAAGATGCGGTTGTCATTATTGGAGTGATAATCCCAGTCATCACCATCCATTAATGGTCTTCAGTGAAACACCAAGAGTTTCTAAGCAACATCCAACAGCAGCTGAATGTTAGCCATCCTCAACAAATGCAGGGTCAGGAGACCCCAGAAAAAGATGACATCAGCACCACTACAGCAGAAACCTAATCCAGAGACACAGACAATTGATTTGACACATTGTGTCAAAAGGGGGAATGTGAAAAATTTTTTCAATGTATCTGTCCTTACTGAAAGTGAAGTCTAGGATTGTTAATTTAGAACTACGCTGTACCTAAAACCCATCTTTTGTACAAGTCTGCCAACATTCTTTTAGGTTGTAAAACTCTCCCCAGAGTTGTTGTAAGGAAATAAGGATTATACCTGTGGTCATTTTAAACAACCGTCCCCTAATAACATCTGTAAATGTGGATCTGGAAAGACCTTAACTAACCTAGGAGTGACCTCCGATTAATTGTTCTGAGTGCTTGTAATAGGTGTAAAAACAAATGTTTTCTAGAGTGAACTGTATGTATTGTCTCCATGCTGCATGAGCATTCAAGTGTGAGTAACCCCCTGGAGAAGGGATGACGTCGATTTTTGGAAAATGGAAGGGTTTGATTATGTCTGTTATGTTTTCTATAGCTACTTGTATTGCAATTTTTGTAACTTGTGGATGTTGTTGTGTTCCATGTATTAGATCATTGTGTACTCGATTTATAACCACTGTTATTGAAGGGAAACCGGATCCAATACAGATGATGCCCCTCTTAGCTGCAGCACTGGAGGAGAATGATCTTAGTAAGATGTTGGAGCTGCAAGGACATGGTGTGATCTCTTAGAGAGATCAAAAGGGGGAATTGTGGGGTCATAGGAAGGCTAAATTGTTGATTGTCCGACCAGTTGTGTTAGGTCATGCAAGGTTGACCTGCAAATGGGGTCATAAACTGTAGGGTCTGGTAAACAGTTGTAAAGTAATTGAACTCAGGGGGTCAGATTCTTGGTGTGTAATGGGGGTGTTACTTACGATATATAATGGGCTTCTTCTGAACTGTTTCTTTCGATCTGTGACAGAAGGTACAGGGTGCGTGTCACAGGTCTCCAGATATCTGAATCTGAATTACCCATATATACTTTGTAAGAATAAAGTGTATTTTAAATTGGAGAATTTGAGGTTCAGTGATTCCTTCTTATTAATTAAGTTGGGGTGAAGAGAGTAAGCATTTCCCCAACACTCTGCAGCTCATTGATATTGTTGATTTGATTTGTGCACAAAAGATTTCGTTGTCCCAAGTAGCCTATCTTGATATTATAATACAAGAATATTTGGAATCAAGAAAGTGTTTATTTCCTGAGACTACACTAAAACCCAAACACCATTTCATGCGTCATTATCCATCACTAATTTTGAAATTTGGCCCATTGATCAGAGTCTGGACCATGCATTTCGAAAGTAAACACAGCTACTTCAAGAGATGTGCAAGGCATTTAAAAAACTTTAAAAACATATGCCTAACTTTATCTGAGAGACATCAAATGTTTCAGGCGTATCTTTCAGCTGGGCCAGGCTATAGTCAGCTTCTGCAAGTCAAAGACAGTTGTACTTTTTATCCCAGCCTTTACAGTGATGCAGTTAAACATGCAGTGAGAGAGTTGAGCTTTTCACAACACAATACTACTGTTTCCACAGACATACAGTACAAAGGTACATCATATAAAAAGGGACATTTCCTTGTGTCAAAAAATGATGAGTCCATTGAGTTTGGAGAACTTATCATTATTTTAATAAAAAATGATGCAGCTGTGTATTTTGTGGTGGATATACATAGAGCTGAATATCATCTAGAATACCATCTGTACTCAGTGACAAAGCAAAGTTCAAGGTTGCACTGTCTTAACATCAATGACCTGGTAGATTTTTACCCGTTACCATCATACATGGTTGGTGGGCGCCAAGTCATTCTGCTGAAACACAGTGTGTTATCAAGATAAAAATGGCCTTGACAACTGTGCTGGAGAGTTAGGGTTTCTGTACTGTAATGCACACATCATTAATCAGTTTTTTAATATCACCTTAGTCACAGGTGGAGAAATCATACACAACCACACATATTTAAGTTGTAAAAATTAAGAACTATTAGAGAAATACAAAAGTGAAGTTTTTCCTTCTTAGAAGAACAGAAAGTATGAATCCTTACTTGGTCATACTGAAAGTAGTTCTTATTTGTACATGTAGATTGATTCTTAACTAATTGTAGATTTCTTGCGTCTTGAAAACTGTAACCATTCTTTTTTTATTCTAGAAAGGCTGGACATGGAGCAAACATTTCTACGAAGCGCTATATCTGAGGTCCTGCCTGACCTTTCTGAGTCAAGTAAGGACATTCTAGAGGAGCACTTACAATCCCTTGGGGTTGAGACATCTGATGACTTCAAGTTCATTGAGGAAGGAGATTTGCTGTCAGTGTTGAGGCCTGTTCAGGCCAGAAGACTACTTGCTGCTTGGAAGCTAAGATGTAAGTCAAGGTTTGGAGTAGAGGATACAACCAGTGACCAAAGCAACCTGTGTAAAAGATTAATCAGGAAGATTTGGGCCCTGATAACACTTTTCATTATGCCAAGATGTCCTCATCATTGTTATTTGTCCTAGCTCGGGTACAATTGTGCATAAATATAGTAAACAGTTTGGTGATAAATACAAGAATAAATAGGATTTGGTACAAGGTTAAAAAAGTTAAAATTCATATTTTTAATTGTTAGGTCAAATCTAAAGTTCATGGGTTAAAAAATAGAAAAAAAATTAAGATTGCATATGTGTTGCATTTCATTTGATTAAAAAATGTGCCCATTTATGGTGGTATCTTTCTAGAGAACTGTTATCTCGTTATCTCTTAGTAATTGGCTGGTTTGTGTGTGTATGTTGCAGGCCTGACTCCTGAAACAAGCAGCTCATCTGCTGTTGCGTCACCAAAATCTCCCATATCAGAGTATATTTCACCCAGAATTTCATCTTCAACCTCTTCCGACAACGGCCAAAGCCCTGATGTAGACTGGGTGGATACCTTCATGGTACCTTGGGATAAGTTCCCAGAGGAACTTTTGCAGTCATTGGAGAGAGGGAAAAGACCAAATCCACGAATGAGGCGGGAGATGGTCCGACTCGTGGTCTCTGAGATGATGCAAAGAAGGTCTTCCATAAATAAAAGGAGCGCTACAGAAGTTGCAAAAAAGATGGTTGCAAAATATCCAAAATCTTTGCAAGATATAATAGATGGAGATGTGATTGGTACAGGGTACCATTCTCTGGTCAAACAGCTTCAGAATAGGATAGAGAATGTGAGGCGATCCTCAACCCCAAAAATAAGAAAAAGAAAGTATCACTCAGGTTCTGACACAGACGAAGTCCCTCCTGAGAAGAGAGCAGCAGTCCAGGACACGTATGGGTGCGTTAACTGGAATGTGAAATTCCTGCCCCTTGGAGAGACGCCAGAGAGCCAGCAAGGACATCAAGAAAAGCTGAAGATTATGTTTCAGCAAACTGATGTTAATGCAGACGAGGTCAAACGCCTGATGAAGTTGACCTTTTACACACAACGTAAAAAAATCAACCAGGGGCAGAATATCAAGAACCTCCTTGAAGAGTGGCCATTTTTGTTTGAAGAGCTTGGCATGGCAGTTCACTTCCAGGAACTAACTGGAGTTGGGCTGAAAGAAGCTTTCACACGTAATCTGGAGGAAAAGGGGAAAAGGCTCCTCAATTATATGAACACAGTTTGTGTGAACAAGAGCAGGAAGTTCCTACAGGCTGTAACAAAGTATCAAGTGATGAGGGGAGAGGTGAGTGGTTGCTCTGAAGACCTCAAAGACATGCTGTTGCTTCTGCTGTCCTACTTTGATGAGAAGGAAGATGCCATGATCTGTTACGTGGAGGACACTTGCCTGGCAGGGGAAGCACAGATGGACCAAGTACCCTTGACACCCACGATTGTTGTGTGTGGTAAGTAAAAAAAAATATTGGGTTTTCTTTAATTCTCTCATTCTGTATTTCTTTATTCCTTTCCTTTCTATTTTCTATTTTAGAAGATTTTGAAAGGCCCAATATTATACAAACCTGCGCACACGCACTGTATTGATAGGCAATTCAACTGAAAAGTTTGTCTCCCTCCACTTTTTAGGACGATCCTGCTATTCTGCTAGACGGTTCATGCTGAGTGTGGATCGGCACATTGTACAGGACAACATCACCTCCTTTTCTTCTGCCTTGTGTCTGATGTTTGGGAGCTACTATTGCTTTAACATCCATTATCCATCATGCCTGGCTTCAACCATGGAGTTTCTGCAGAGGTGTGTCTTTTTTGGCTTTTATTAGGTTTATCTAACATTTTCACATTATTGAACTTAGAAGTAGCTGCTATAGTGACTTTGGGCTTATAGGATTTGTGATTTTAGCTATTATAAGTGCCATTAAAGTGATAACTTCAGTTAAAGCGTTATCATTGTGAAGACTTTTATTAATGTGAAAATATTTTCTATTTAACAGTCATCTGTCTTATATACACAGGTGTTTTTTCTCCATCAACCCAGAGAAGGGCACTAAAGTGGAGAAGACAAAAACAGCACGTCTTAATGTGAACCCCCGAGTCATCACATTGATACAAGACCTTGCAGATCACGAGTGGTGTGGTGACCAGTAGGTCAAACAACTTTATTGATGTTTCTATGATGTTGACAGGCAGCAAGGACAGGGGTAAGATTTGTTCATTTTTTTCCTCCCCAGTAGCTGTAGCAATTTGCTGTTGCTGTCAGTTAAAGGTGTTTTCTATTCATTAAGAAAATGTTATGAATGTTCACTTTTGTGAAGAGTGCATTATATATGTACAGTGTTCTGAAAGTTTTGTTTACTCAATATTTGAAGTAAATAAATTGATGGAGAGGCAAGTTATTTGTTTGTTTTTTATTTAAGCTCTGAGTACAGTTCTTTAAGTATACATTGCTTAGAATTTAGATTTTTATTTGAATGTAAAAACTTGTAATTTAACCTGCAAGACTGTAAAATATATATACTTGTCTTGTTGTTTTTACGGAAAAAAACTGGCAGCTGTGGTTACCAGAAAACTTTTGTAAAAAATACAGCACAAATGTAAATAACTTTACAGAACAACTAGTATATTATACATCATAAAACTGTAGTAATTCAAGAAAAAATCTTGTAGATTATATAGTCCTTTACTGCTAAATTAACAGGAACATGCTGCTTTTATACTATTTTTTTCTGTGAAATTTACATGTAGGCTTTTTATGTAGTGTACATTGAATTTTAGTAACATTTACAAGCATTTACTGTTTATTGTACATTGGATCCCAGTAATATGCACATACAGTTACTGTTTATTGTACATTCAATACCAATAAAATAAACATTAATTTATTGTTTATTTTACATTGAATACCAGTAAAATTTACAAGTTGTTCTGTAAAGTTGTTTACATTTGTGCTGTATTTTTTACAAAAGTTTTCTGGTAACCACAGCTGCCAGTTTTTTTCCGTAAAAACAACAGATTTTTTTTTACAGTGTAGATCTGAAATGACAGGTTTGCATCAAATGTGCTGCCGGCGTAGAAATAAGACTTTTTCCAGCATGGAAACACTATTTTACATTAGAAGAAGCATTTTGCAGAGTTTTCCCGTGTGTTTCTGTCATCTGCAGTACCTGGCACTTTCAGGGCAAACGTTGTGAAAAACAGTCTCGTATTGGCAGGAACGGTCAAATTTTACCGTTTGAGCTGAAATGACAGGTTTGCATCAAATGTGCTGCCGGCGTAGAAATAAGACTTTTTCCAGCATGGAAACACTATTTTACATTAGAAGAAGCATTTTGCAGAGTTTTCCCGTGTGTTTCTGTCATCTGCAGTACCTGGCACTTTCAGGGCAAACGTTGTGAAAAACAGTCTCGTATTGGCAGGAACGGTCAAATTTTACCGTTTGAGCTGAAATGACAGGTTTGCATCAAATGTGCTGCCGGCGTAGAAATAAGACTTTTTCCAGCATGGAAACACTATTTTACATTAGAAGAAGCATTTTGCAGAGTTTTCCCGTGTGTTTCTGTCATCTGCAGTACCTGGCACTTTCAGGGCATACGTTGTGAAAAACAGTCTCCTATTGGCATGAACGGTAAAATTTTACCGTTTGAGCTGAAATGACAGGTTTGCATCATTAGAAGAAGCATTTTGCAGAGTTTTCCCGTGTGTTTCTGTCATCTGCAGTACCTGGCACTTTCAGGGCAAACGTTGTGAAAAACAGTCTCGTATTGGCAGGAACGGTCAAATTTTACCGTTTGAGCTGAAATGACAGGTTTGCATCAAATGTGCTGCCGGCGTAGAAATAAGACTTTTTCCAGCATGGAAACACTATTTTACATTAGAAGAAGCATTTTGCAGAGTTTTCCCGTGTGTTTCTGTCATCTGCAGTACCTGGCACTTTCAGGGCATACGCTAGAAAAACAGTCTCCTATTGGCATGAACGGTAAAATTTTACCGTTTGAGCTGAAATGACAGGTTTGCATCATTAGAAGAAGCATTTTGCAGAGTTTTCCCGTGTGTTTCTGTCATCTGCAGTACCTGGCACTTTCAGGGCAAACGTTGTGAAAAACAGTCTCGTATTGGCAGGAACGGTCAAATTTTACCGTTTGAGCTGAAATGACAGGTTTGCATCAAATGTGCTGCCGGCGTAGAAATAAGACTTTTTCCAGCATGGAAACACTATTTTACATTAGAAGAAGCATTTTGCAGAGTTTTCCGTGTGTTTCTGTCATCTGCAGTACCTGGCACTTTCAGGGCAAACGTTGTGAAAAACAGTCTCATATTGACAGGAACGGTCAAATTTTACCGTTTGAGCTGAAATGACAGGTTTGCATCAAATGTGCTGCCGGCGTAGAAATAAGACTTTTTCCAGCATGGAAACACTATTTTACATTAGAAGAAGCATTTTGCAGAGTTTTCCCGTGTGTTTCTGTCATCTGCAGTACCTGGCACTTTCAGGGCAAACGTTGTGAAAAACAGTCTCGTATTGGCAGGAACGGTCAAATTTTACCGTTTGAGCTGAAATGACAGGTTTGCATCATTAGAAGAAGCATTTTGCAGAGTTTTCCCGTGTGTTTCTGTCATCTGCAGTACCTGGCACTTTCAGGGCAAACGTTGTGAAAAACAGTCTCGTATTGGCAGGAACGGTCAAATTTTACCGTTTGAGCTGAAATGACAGGTTTGCATCAAATGTGCTGCTGCGGCGTAGAAATAAGACTTTTTCCAGCATGGAAACACTATTTTACATTAGAAGAAGCATTTTGCAGAGTTTTCCCGTGTGTTTCTGTCATCTGCAGTACCTGGCACTTTCAGGGCAAACGTTGTGAAAAACAGTCTCGTATTGGCAGGAACGGTCAAATTTTACCGTTTGAGCTGAAATGACAGGTTTGCATCAAATGTGCTGCCGGCGTAGAAATAAGACTTTTTCCAGCATGGAAACACTATTTTACATTAGAAGAAGCATTTTGCAGAGTTTTCCCGTGTGTTTCTGTCATCTGCAGTACCTGGCACTTTCAGGGCATACGTTGCGAAAAACAGTCTCCTATTGGCATGAACGGTAAAATTTTACCGTTTGAGCTGAAATGACAGGTTTGCATCATTAGAAGAAGCATTTTGCAGAGTTTTCCCGTGTGTCACTGTCATCTGCAGTACCTGGCACTTTCAGGGCAAACGTTGTGAAAAACAGTCTCGTATTGGCAGGAACGGTCAAATTTTACCGTTTGAGCTGAAATGACAGGTTTGCATCAAATGTGCTGCCGGCGTAGAAATAAGACTTTTTCCAGCATGGAAACACTATTTTACATTAGAAGAAGCATTTTGCAGAGTTTTCCGTGTGTTTCTGTCATCTGCAGTACCTGGCACTTTCAGGGCAAACGTTGTGAAAAACAGTCTCAGATTGGCAGGAACGGTCAAATTTTACCGTTTGAGCTGAAATGACAGGTTTGCATCAAATGTGCTGCCGGCGTAGAAATAAGACTTTTTCCAGCATGGAAACACTATTTTACATTAGAAGAAGCATTTTGCAGAGTTTTCCCGTGTGTTTCTGTCATCTGCAGTACCTGGCACTTTCAGGGCAAACGTTGTGAAAAACAGTCTCGTATTGGCAGGAACGGTCAAATTTTACCGTTTGAGCTGAAATGACAGGTTTGCATCAAATGTGCTGCCGGCGTAGAAATAAGACTTTTTCCAGCATGGAAACACTATTTTACATTAGAAGAAGCATTTTGCAGAGTTTTTTCCGTGTGTTTCTGTCATCTGCAGTACCTGGCACTTTCAGGGCAAACGCGTTGTGAAAAAACAGTCTCAGTATTGGCAGCAGGAGCGGTCAAATTTTACCGTTGAGCTGAAATGACAGGTTTGCATCATTAGAAGAAGCATTTTGCAGAGTTTTCCCGTGTGTTTCTGTCATCTGCAGTACCTGGCACTTTCAGGGCAAACGTTGTGAAAAACAGTCTGTATTGGCAGGAACGGTCAAATTTTACCGTTTGAGCTGAAATGACAGGTTTGCATCAAATGTGCTGCCGGCGTAGAAATAAGACTTTTTCCAGCATGGAAACACTATTTTACATTAGAAGAAGCATTTTGCAGAGTTTTCCCGTGTGTTTCTGTCATCTGCAGTACCTGGCACTTTCAGGGCAAACGTTGTGAAAAACAGTCTCAGATTGGCAGGAACGGTCAAATTTTACCGTTTGAGCTGAAATGACAGGTTTGCATCAAACAGAAATAAGACTTTTCCAGCATGGAAACACTATTTTACATTAGAAGAAGCATTTTGCAGAGTTTTCCGTGTGTTTCTGTCATCTGCAGTACCTGGCACTTTCAGGGCAAACGTTGTGAAAAACAGTCTCAGATTGGCAGGAACGGTCAAATTTTACCGTTTGAGCTGAAATGACAGGTTTGCATCAAATGTGCTGCCGGCGTAGAAATAAGACTTTTTCCAGCATGGAAACACTATTTTACATTAGAAGAAGCATTTTGCAGAGTTTTCCGTGTGTTTCTGTCATCTGCAGTACCTGGCACTTTCAGGGCAAACGTTGTGAAAAACAGTCTCGATTGACAGGAACGGTCAAATTTTACCGTTTGAGCTGAAATGACAGGTTTGCATCAAATGTGCTGCCGGCGTAGAAATAAGACTTTTTCCAGCATGGAAACACTATTTTACATTAGAAGAAGCATTTTGCAGAGTTTTTCCGTGTGTTTCTGTCATCTGCAGTACCTGGCACTTTCAGGGCAAACGTTGTGAAAAACAGTCTCAGATTGGCAGGAACGGTCAAATTTTACCGTTTGAGCTGAAATGACAGGTTTGCATCATTAGAAGAAGCATTTTGCAGAGTTTTCCGTGTGTTTCTGTCATCTGCAGTACCTGGCACTTTCAGGGCAAACGTTGTGAAAAACAGTCTCGTATTGGCAGGAACGGTCAAATTTTACCGTTTGAGCTGAAATGACAGGTTTGCATCAAATGTGCTGCCGGCGTAGAAATAAGACTTTTTCCAGCATGGAAACACTATTTTACATTAGAAGAAGCATTTTGCAGAGTTTTCCCGTGTGTTTCTGTCATCTGCAGTACCTGGCACTTTCAGGGCAAACGTTGTGAAAAACAGTCTCGTATTGACAGGAACGGTCAAATTTTACCGTTTGAGCTGAAATGACAGGTTTGCATCAAATGTGCTGCCGGCGTAGAAATAAGACTTTTTCCAGCATGGAAACACTATTTTACATTAGAAGAAGCATTTTGCAGAGTTTTTCCCGTGTGTTTCTGTCATCTGCAGTACCTGGCACTTTCAGGGCAAACGTTGTGAAAAACAGTCTCGTATTGGCAGGAACGGTCAAATTTTACCGTTTGAGCTGAAATGACAGGTTTGCATCATTAGAAGAAGCATTTTGCAGAGTTTTCCGTGTGTTTCTGTCATCTGCAGTACCTGGCACTTTCAGGGCAAACGTTGTGAAAAAACAGTCTCAGATTGGCAGGAACGGTCAAATTTTACCGTTTGAGCTGAAATGACAGGTTTGCATCAAATGTGCTGCCGGCGTAGAAATAAGACTTTTTCCAGCATGGAAACACTATTTTACATTAGAAGAAGCATTTTGCAGAGTTTTCCCGTGTGTTTCTGTCATCTGCAGTACCTGGCACTTTCAGGGCAAACGTTGTGAAAAACAGTCTCGTATTGGCAGGAACGGTCAAATTTTACCGTTTGAGCTGAAATGACAGGTTTGCATCAAATGTGCTGCCGGCGTAGAAATAAGACTTTTTCCAGCATGGAAACACTATTTTACATTAGAAGAAGCATTTTGCAGAGTTTTCCGTGTGTTTCTGTCATCTGCAGTACCTGGCACTTTCAGGGCAAACGTTGTGAAAAACAGTCTAGTATTGGCAGGAACGGTCAAATTTTACCGTTTGAGCTGAAATGACAGGTTTGCATCATTAGAAGAAGCATTTTGCAGAGTTTTCCCGTGTGTTTCTGTCATCTGCAGTACCTGGCACTTTCAGGGCAAACGTTGTGAAAAACAGTCTTGTATTGGCAGGAACGGTCAAATTTTACCGTTTGAGCTGAAATGACAGGTTTGCATCAAATGTGCTGCCGGCGTAGAAATAAGACTTTTTCCAGCATGGAAACACTATTTTACATTAGAAGAAGCATTTTGCAGAGTTTTCCCGTGTGTTTCTGTCATCTGCAGTACCTGGCACTTTCAGGGCAAACGTTGTGAAAAACAGTCTTGTATTGGCAGGAACGGTCAAATTTTACCGTTTGAGCTGAAATGACAGGTTTGCATCAAATGTGCTGCCGGCGTAGAAATAAGACTTTTTCCAGCATGGAAACACTATTTTACATTAGAAGAAGCATTTTGCAGAGTTTTCCGTGTGTTTCTGTCATCTGCAGTACCTGGCACTTTCAGGGCAAACGTTGTGAAAAACAGTCTCGTATTGGCAGGAACGGTCAAATTTTACCGTTTGAGCTGAAATGACAGGTTTGCATCATTAGAAGAAGCATTTTGCAGAAGCATTTTGCAGAGTTTTCCGTGTGTTTCTGTCATCTGCAGTACCTGGCACTTTCAGGGCAAACGTTGTGAAAAACAGTCTGTATTGGCAGGAACGGTCAAATTTTACCGTTTGAGCTGAAATGACAGGTTTGCATCAAATGTGCTGCCGGCGTAGAAATAAGACTTTTTCCAGCATGGAAACACTATTTTACATTAGAAGAAGCATTTTGCAGAGTTTTTCCGTGTGTTTCTGTCATCTGCAGTACCTGGCACTTTCAGGGCAAACGTTGTGAAAAACAGTCTTGTATTGGCAGGAACGGTCAAATTTTACCGTTTGAGCTGAAATGACAGGTTTGCATCAAATGTGCTGCCGGCGTAG
Source organism: Toxotes chatareus (assembly GCA_016801885.1). NCBI lineage: Eukaryota > Metazoa > Chordata > Actinopteri > Toxotidae > Toxotes > Toxotes chatareus. Next base: position 23,108,341 of record CM028899.1, read on the forward strand.
AAATAAGACTTTTTCCAGCATGGAAACACTATTTTACATTAGAAGAAGCATTTTGCAGAGTTTTCCCGTGTGTTTCTGTCATCTGCAGTACCTGGCACTTTCAGGGCAAACGTTGTGAAAAACAGTCTCGTATTGGCAGGAACGGTCAAATTTTACGTTTTTGAGCTGAAATGACAGGTTTGCATCAAATGTGCTGCCGGGCGAGAAATAAGACTTTTTCCAGCATGGAAACACTATTTTACATTAGAAGAAGCATTTTGCAGAGTTTTCCCGTGTGTTTCTGTCATCTGCAGTACCTGGCACTTTCAGGGCAAACGTTGTGAAAAACAGTCTCGTATTGGCAGGAACGGTCAAATTTACCGTTTGAGCTGAAATGACAGGTTTGCATCAAATGTGCTGCCGGCGTAGAAATAAGACTTTTTCCAGCATGGAAACACTATTTTACATTAGAAGAAGCATTTTGCAGAGTTTTTCCGTGTGTTTCTGTCATCTGCAGTACCTGGCACTTTCAGGGCAAACGTTGTGAAAAACAGTCTCGTATTGGCAGGAACGGTCAAATTTTACCGTTTGAGCTGAAATGACAGGTTTGCATCAAATGTGCTGCCGGCGTAGAAATAAGACTTTTTCCAGCATGGAAACACTATTTTACATTAGAAGAAGCATTTTGCAGAGTTTTCCCGTGTGTTTCTGTCATCTGCAGTACCTGGCACTTTCGGGGCAAACGTTGTGAAAAACAGTCTCGTATTGGCAGGAACGGTCAAATTTTACCGTTTGAGCTGAAATGACAGGTTTGCATCATTAGAAGAAGCATTTTGCAGAGTTTTTTAGAAGAAGCATTTTGTTTTTCCGTGTGTTTCTGTCATCTGCAGTACCTGGCACTTTCAGGGCAAACGTTGTGAAAAACAGTCTCGTATTGGCAGGAACGGTCAAATTTTACCGTTTGAGCTGAAATGACAGGTTTGCATCATTAGAAGAAGCATTTTGCAGAGTTTTCCCGTGTGTCACTGTCATCTGCAGTACCTGGCACTTTCAGGGCAAACGTTGTGAAAAACAGTCTCGTATTGACAGGAACGGTCAAATTTTACCGTTTGAGCTGAAATGACAGGTTTGCATCAAATGTGCTGCCGGCGTAGAAATAAGACTTTTTCCAGCATGGAAACACTATTTTACATTAGAAGAAGCATTTTGCAGAGTTTTCCCGTGTGTTTCTGTCATCTGCAGTACCTGGCACTTTCAGGGCAAACGTTGTGAAAAACAGTCTCGTATTGGCAGGAACGGTCAAATTTTACCGTTTGAGCTGAAATGACAGGTTTGCATCATTAGAAGAAGCATTTTGCAGAGTTTTCCCGTGTGTTTCTGTCATCTGCAGTACCTGGCACTTTCAGGGCAAACGTTGTGAAAAACAGTCTCGTATTGGCAGGAACGGTCAAATTTTACCGTTTGAGCTGAAATGACAGGTTTGCATCAAATGTGCTGCCGGCGTAGAAATAAGACGTTTTCCAGCATGGAAACACTATTTTACATTAGAAGAAGCATTTTGCAGAGTTTTCCCGTGTGTTTCTGTCATCTGCAGTACCTGGCACTTTCAGGGCAAACGTTGTGAAAAACAGTCTCGTATTGGCAGGAACGGTCAAATTTTACCGTTTGAGCTGAAATGACAGGTTTGCATCAAATGTGCTGCCGGCGTAGAAATAAGACTTTTTCCAGCATGGAAACACTATTTTACATTACAAGAAGCATTTTGCAGAGTTTTCCCGTGTGTTTCTGTCATCTGCAGTACCTGGCACTTTCAGGGCAAACGTTGTGAAAAGGAACGGTAAAATGGCAGGAACGGTCAAATTTTACCGTTTGAGCTGAAATGACAGGTTTGCATCATTAGAAGAAGCATTTTGCAGAGATTTCCCGTGTGTTTCTGTCATCTGCAGTACCTGGCACTTTCAGGGCAAACGTTGTGAAAAACAGTCTCGTATTGGCAGGAACGGTCAAATTTTACCGTTTGAGCTGAAATGACAGGTTTGCATCAAATGTGCTGCCGGCGTAGAAATAAGACTTTTTCCAGCATGGAAACACTATTTTACATTAGAAGAAGCATTTTGCAGAGTTTTCCCGTGTGTTTCTGTCATCTGCAGTACCTGGCACTTTCAGGGCATACATTGTGAAAAACAGTCTCCTATTGGCATGAACGGTAAAAATTTTACCGTTTGAGCTGAAATGACAGGTTTGCATCATTAGAAGAAGCATTTTGCAGAGTTTTCCCGTGTGTTTCTGTCATCTGCAGTACCTGGCACTTTCAGGGCAAACGTTGTGAAAAACAGTCTCGTATTGGCAGGAACGGTCAAATTTTACCGTTTGAGCTGAAATGACAGGTTTGCATCAAATGTGCTGCCGGCGTAGAAATAAGACTTTTTCCAGCATGGAAACACTATTTTACATTAGAAGAAGCATTTTGCAGAGTTTTCCCGTGTGTTTCTGTCATCTGCAGTACCTGGCACTTTCAGGGCATACGTTGTGAAAAACAGTCTCCTATTCAAGAATCAAGAATCAAGAATCTTTATTGTCATTATGCAAGGCACAATGAAATTTTGTTCAGCAGCTCTTTGGCACAAATAGTAACATAATTGGCATGAACGGTAAAAATTTTACCGTTTGAGCTGAAATGACAGGTTTGCATCATTAGAAGAAGCATTTTGCAGAGTTTTCCCGTGTGTTTCTGTCATCTGCAGTACCTGGCACTTTCAGGGCAAACGTTGTGAAAAACAGTCTCGTATTGGCAGGAACGGTCAAATTTTACCGTTTGAGCTGAAATGACAGGTTTGCATCAAATGTGCTGCCAGCGTAGAAATAAGACTTTTTCCAGCATGGAAACACTATTTTACATTAGAAGAAGCATTTTGCAGAGTTTTCCCGTGTGTTTCTGTCATCTGCAGTACCTGGCACTTTCAGGGCAAACGTTGTGAAAAACAGTCTCGAATTGGCAGGAACGGTCAAATTTTACCGTTTGAGCTGAAATGACAGGTTTGCATCAAATGTGCTGCCGGCGTAGAAATAAGACTTTTTCCAGCATGGAAACACTATTTTACATTAGAAGAAGCGTTTTGCAGAGTTTTCCCGTGTGTTTCTGTCATCTGCAGTACCTGGCACTTTCGGGGCAAACGTTGTGAAAAACAGTCTCGTATTGGCAGGAACGGTCAAATTTTACCGTTTGAGCTGAAATGACAGGTTTGCATCAAATGTGCTGCCGGCGTAGAAATAAGACTTTTTCCAGCATGGAAACACTATTTTACATTAGAAGAAGCATTTTGCAGAGTTTTCCCGTGTGTTTCTGTCATCTGCAGTACCTGGCACTTTCAGGGCATACGTTGTGAAAAACAGTCTCCTATTGGCATGAACGGTAAAAATTTTACCGTTTGAGCTGAAATGACAGGTTTGCATCATTAGAAGAAGCATTTTGCAGAGTTTTCCCGTGTGTTTCTGTCATCTGCAGTACCTGGCACTTTCAGGGCAAACGTTGTGAAAAACAGTCTCGTATTGGCAGGAACGGTCAAATTTTACCGTTTGAGCTGAAATGACAGGTTTGCATCAAATGTGCTGCCGGCGTAGAAATAAGACTTTTTCCAGCATGGAAACACTATTTTACATTAGAAGAAGCATTTTGCAGAGTTTTCCCGTGTGTTTCTGTCATCTGCAGTACCTGGCACTTTCAGGGCATACGTTGTGAAAAACAGTCTCCTATTCAAGAATCAAGAATCAAGAATCTTTATTGTCATTATGCAAGGCACAATGAAATTTTGTTCAGCAGCTCTTTGGCACAAATAGTAACATAATTGGCATGAACGGTAAAGATTTTACCGTTTGAGCTGAAATGACAGGTTTGCATCATTAGAAGAAGCATTTTGCAGAGTTTTCCCGTGTGTTTCTGTCATCTGCAGTACCTGGCACTTTCAGGGCAAACGTTGTGAAAAACAGTCTCGTATTGGCAGGAACGGTCAAATTTTACCGTTTGAGCTGAAATGACAGGTTTGCATCAAATGTGCTGCCGGCGTAGAAATAAGACTTTTTCCAGCATGGAAACACTATTTTACATTAGAAGAAGCATTTTGCAGAGTTTTCCCGTGTGTTTCTGTCATCTGCAGTACCTGGCACTTTCAGGGCAAACGTTGTGAAAAACAGTCTCGTATTGGCAGGAACGGTCAAATTTTACCCTTAGAGCTGAAATGACAGGTTTGCATCAAATGTGCTGCCGGCGTCAAAATAAGACTTTATCCAGCAGGGAAACACTATTTTACAATAGAAGAAGCATTTTGCAGAGTTTTCCCGTGTGTTTCTCACATCTGCAGTACCTGGCACTTTCAGGGCAAACGTTGTGAAAAACAGTCTCGTATTGGCAGGAACGGTCAAATTTTACCGTTTGAGCTGAAATGACAGGTTTGCATCATTAGAAGAAGCATTTTGCAGAGTTTTCCCGTGTGTTTCTGTCATCTGCAGTACCTGGCACTTTCAGGGCAAACGTTGTGAAAAACAGTCTCGTATTGGCATGAACGGTAAAATTTTACCGTTTGAGCTGAAATGACAGGTTTGCATCAAATGTGCTGCCGGCGTAGAAATAAGACTTTTTCCAGCATGGAAACACTATTTTACATTAGAAGAAGCATTTTGCAGAGTTTTCCCGTGTGTTTCTGTCATCTGCAGTACCTGGCACTTTCAGGGCAAACGTTGTGAAAAACAGTCTCGTATTGGCAGGAACGGTCAAATTTTACCGTTTGAGCTGAAATGACAGGTTTGCATCAAATGTGCTGCCGGGCGTAGAAATAAGACTTTTTCCAGCATGGAAACACTATTTTACATTAGAAGAAGCGTTTTGCAGAGTTTTCCCGTGTGTTTCTGTCATCTGCAGTACCTGGCACTTTCAGGGCAAACGTTAGAAAAAACAGTCTCGTATTGGCAGGAACGGTCAAATTTTACCGTTTGAGCTGAAATGACAGGTTTGCATCAAATGTGCTGCCGGCGTAGAAATAAGACTTTTTCCAGCATGGAAACACTATTTTACATTAGAAGAAGCATTTTGCAGAGTTTTCCGTGTGTTTCTGTCATCTGCAGTACCTGGCACTTTCAGGGCAAACGTTGTGAAAAACAGTCTCGTATTGGCAGGAACGGTCAAATTTTACCGTTTGAGCTGAAATGACAGGTTTGCATCAAATGTGCTGCCGGCGTAGAAATAAGACTTTTTCCAGCATGGAAACACTATTTTACATTAGAAGAAGCATTTTGCAGAGTTTTCCGTGTGTTTCTGTCATCTGCAGTACCTGGCACTTTCAGGGCAAACGTTGTGAAAAACAGTCTCAGATTGGCAGGAACGGTCAAATTTTACCGTTTGAGCTGAAATGACAGGTTTGCATCAAATGTGCTGCCGGCGTAGAAATAAGACGTTTTCCAGCATGGAAACACTATTTTACATTAGAAGAAGCATTTTGCAGAGTTTTCCCGTGTGTTTCTGTCATCTGCAGTACCTGGCACTTTCAGGGCAAACGTTGTGAAAAGGAACGGTAAAATGGCAGGAACGGTCAAATTTTACCGTTTGAGCTGAAATGACAGGTTTGCATCATTAGAAGAAGCATTTTGCAGAGTTTTCCCGTGTGTTTCTGTCATCTGCAGTACCTGGCACTTTCAGGGCAAACGTTGTGAAAAACAGTCTCGTATTGGCAGGAACGGTCAAATTTTACCGTTTGAGCTGAAATGACAGGTTTGCATCATTAGAAGAAGCATTTTGCAGTTTTTTCCGTGTGTCACTGTCATCTGCAGTACCTGGCACTTTCAGGGCAAACGTTGTGAAAAACAGTCTCAGTATTGGCAGGAACGGTCAAATTTTACCGTTTGAGCTGAAATGACAGGTTTGCATCAAATGTGCTGCCGGCGTAGAAATAAGACTTTTTCCAGCATGGAAACACTATTTTACATTAGAAGAAGCATTTTGCAGAGTTTTCCCGTGTGTTTCTGTCATCTGCAGTACCTGGCACTTTCAGGGCAAACGTTGTGAAAAACAGTCTCTCAGATTGGCAGGAACGGTCAAATTTTACCGTTTGAGCTGAAATGACAGGTTTGCATCATTAGAAGAAGCATTTTGCAGAGTTTTTCCGTGTGTTTCTGTCATCTGCAGTACCTGGCACTTTCAGGGCAAACGTTGTGAAAAACAGTCTCAGATTGGCAGGAACGGTCAATTTTACCGTTTGAGCTGAAATGACAGGTTTGCATCAAATGTGCTGCATCGGCGGGCGAGAAATAAGACTTTTTCCAGCATGGAAACACTATTTTACATTAGAAGAAGCATTTTGCAGAGTTTTCCCGTGTGTTTCTGTCATCTGCAGTACCTGGCACTTTCAGGGCAAACGTTGTGAAAAACAGTCTCGTATTGGCAGGAACGGTCAAATTTTACCGTTTGAGCTGAAATGACAGGTTTGCATCAAATGTGCTGCCGGCGTAGAAATAAGACTTTTTCCAGCATGGAAACACTATTTTACATTAGAAGAAGCATTTTGCAGAGTTTTCCCGTGTGTTTCTGTCATCTGCAGTACCTGGCACTTTCAGGGCAAACGTTGTGAAAAGGAACGGTAAAATGGCAGGAACGGTCAAATTTTACCGTTTGAGCTGAAATGACAGGTTTGCATCATTAGAAGAAGCATTTTGCAGAGATTTCCCGTGTGTTTCTGTCATCTGCAGTACCTGGCACTTTCAGGGCAAACGTTGTGAAAAACAGTCTCGTATTGGCAGGAACGGTCAAATTTTACCGTTTGAGCTGAAATGACAGGTTTGCATCAAATGTGCTGCCGGCGTAGAAATAAGACTTTTTCCAGCATGGAAACACTATTTTACATTAGAAGAAGCATTTTGCAGAGTTTTCCCGTGTGTTTCTGTCATCTGCAGTACCTGGCACTTTCAGGGCATACGTTGTGAAAAACAGTCTCCTATTGGCATGAACGGTAAAAATTTTACCGTTTGAGCTGAAATGACAGGTTTGCATCATTAGAAGAAGCATTTTGCAGAGATTTAAGACGTGTGTTTCTGTCATCTGCAGTACCTGGCACTTTCAGGGCAAACGTTGTGAAAAACAGTCTCGTATTGGCAGGAACGGTCAAATTTTACCGTTTGAGCTGAAATGACAGGTTTGCATCAAATGTGCTGCCGGCGTAGAAATAAGACTTTTTCCAGCATGGAAACACTATTTTACATTAGAAGAAGCATTTTGCAGAGTTTTCCCGTGTGTTTCTGTCATCTGCAGTACCTGGCACTTTCAGGGCATACGTTGAAAAAACAGTTCCTATTCAAGAATCAAGAATCAAGAATGTCTTTATTGTCATTATGCAAGGCACAATGAAATTTTGTTCAGCAGCTCTTTGGCACAAATAGTAACATAATTGGCATGAACGGTAAAAATTTTACCGTTTGAGCTGAAATGACAGGTTTGCATCATTAGAAGAAGCATTTTGCAGAGTTTTCCGTGTGTTTCTGTCATCTGCAGTACCTGGCACTTTCAGGGCAAACGTTGTGAAAAACAGTCTCAGATTGGCAGGAACGGTCAAATTTTACCGTTTGAGCTGAAATGACAGGTTTGCATCAAATGTGCTGCCGGCGTAGAAATAAGACTTTTTCCAGCATGGAAACACTATTTTACATTAGAAGAAGCATTTTGCAGAGTTTTCCGTGTGTTTCTGTCATCTGCAGTACCTGGCACTTTCAGGGCAAACGTTGTGAAAAACAGTCTCAGATTGGCAGGAACGGTCAAATTTTACCGTTTGAGCTGAAATGACAGGTTTGCATCAAATGTGCTGCCGGCGTAGAAATAAGACTTTTTCCAGCATGGAAACACTATTTTACATTAGAAGAAGCATTTTGCAGAGTTTTCCGTGTGTTTCTGTCATCTGCAGTACCTGGCACTTTCAGGGCAAACGTTGTGAAAAACAGTCTCGTATTGGCAGGAACGGTCAAATTTTACCGTTTGAGCTGAAATGACAGGTTTGCATCAAATGTGCTGCCGGCGTAGAAATAAGACTTTTTCCAGCATGGAAACACTATTTTACATTAGAAGAAGCATTTTGCAGAGTTTTTCCGTGTGTTTCTGTCATCTGCAGTACCTGGCACTTTCAGGGCAAACGTTGTGAAAAACAGTCTCCTATTGGCATGAACGGTAAAAATTTTACCGTTTGAGCTGAAATGACAGGTTTGCATCATTAGAAGAAGCATTTTGCAGAGTTTTCCGTGTGTTTCTGTCATCTGCAGTACCTGGCACTTTCAGGGCAAACGTTGTGAAAAACAGTCTCAGATTGGCAGGAACGGTCAAATTTTACCGTTTGAGCTGAAATGACAGGTTTGCATCAAATGTGCTGCCGGCGTAGAAATAAGACTTTTTCCAGCATGGAAACACTATTTTACATTAGAAGAAGCATTTTGCAGAGTTTTCCCGTGTGTTTCTGTCATCTGCAGTACCTGGCACTTTCAGGGCAAACGTTGTGAAAAACAGTCTC